>NIPQ01092109.1:87807-208597 GCA_002806875.1 Lepidotrigona ventralis hoosana | reverse complement strand
TTTTATAAAAAAAAAAAAAAACGATATCGATTTGTTAGAGATTAGGTTTAATGCGTGCATGCTCAAGCGCGCGATGTACGTGTAATTATATTTATTTGTTAATCTCTCTCTCTTTCTCTCTCTCTCTCTCTCTCTCTGCGTAATAATATGGCCCCTTCATCTATAATAGCGTCCTAACGACGCTCCAACGCAATAACGTGATACGCTCATGCTCGCTCATTTCGCGCTCACCACGGACATCTAATTTCACACGCAATTCACACGTCTTCTCCTGCCGTACTTATGTAACACTCGCATGACATGTGACAGTTTGGCCCGTTAGTAATGTATGGGTGCGTACAGATTCACACAGAAGGACATGAAATTTCGTCGTTTTCGTCGTAACACGCACAGATTGTCAGCTGACTCCAATCACACACATACACACACACCCCTCCCTCCCCCTCTCACGGATGATCAACACGGTGGTGTCCGATGATCGATGCTGAACAGGGAATGTAACTTACGCAAGCTATAGTTCACAGGATGATTCTTCTTGTACAGCGTTTCCCAATTGTTTTCATTTCCGTCAATTGACGAATTTCACTCGATGTTTTCTAATCGAATTTTTGACAGTTATAATTATAAACATATTGTAGCGCGATATATATATATATATATATATATATATATATGTATATATATGTATATATATATATATATGTATATATATATATGTGTGTGTGTATATGTATAATATAAAGAAAATTTCGTGCACTCTTGAATTGCCTTTGAATGCAACATCTGCTTACTATTTCTAAGCTGAAATCTTCCAGTTGCCTCGCAACGGAATTTATAGATTGGGAAACGTTGGTTTCGTTTGACCAAGCCACGGCAATAACGTACGTATTTGTAAATTAAATAATTGCGAAACAGCAACGCGATACATGTTGCAAATTATAACGATCCGTTCCTAAAGAAGAAGACAGATAATGATTTCATGCGTTATTTCCGTCGTTGTAGAATGTTTTAATTCATTTGTGCTCAAGATATTGGAAGGAATGAACGCATGAACTTTGAAGGGGAAACATTCACGTTTTAATTCAGGACTTGTTACTATCAAGACACACAAGAGCGTGGAAAATATTTTTCTAATAAAAAAGAAAGACACTAATTTTAATACGCAATCTCTACTACGAATAATAGTTCCGAGCAAAGATGAATTAAAATGAATTTCGTACGTGGCACGCAACGTGTATACTTGTATTGCAGATTCAATAAATACGATGATTATTGTCGTCGCTTGCGGTCCGAATCACAATACATTCAGCGTTGTATTTCCATCTCGTTTCATGGATATTCATTAAACGTTTATTCCATTCATTTTGTATAATGCCTCGCCCACGATCGTACTTAATCGCGTCAGTATCGTTCCATCCGATGGCCAATTAATTTCTCCGACATGTCACATATATACATCCTTTCCCACATTGCAATGTGTTTTCCCTATTTCCCATCAAACGGCCTGCATTAATTTATTCGTTTGATTAATACACGCTTCTGTTCTGTATGAATATTAGAGATGAGATCGAGCACCTCGAACTCTTTGATCAGTGAATTCGTATTGTATTCATTTGCTAGTGTACTTTCCAAGTGTACACGAATCGAACGTTTTAGCGAGATAATTTTCGTGTTTCGCGAGTAGTCGCTTCGGAAATGAAAACGATACATCCAAGTGTTGGTGTGACTCAAACATTGGTGAATTAGAATTGGAAAGTTGAGTAACTCAAAAAGTAGATTCGAACTTCTCATGGTGGGATTTCTAAGCGTGTAGGTAAATTTTCTTCTCACTTTGAGAGCACAGTCATTCTGTAGAAATCTGATTTACAAAGATTCGAATCTTATGAACGTCGAACTACGTCTTCGTGGAACTTGAGCTATAAACTAGCTATGCAAGCGCACTCATTGAAACATTTTTTACTTTCGAGTATAGAATTCGAAAATTTATAAAATGAAACGTAGACGCTGAACTTGTCTCTGATTGTCGCATAAGTATTAATACGCATTGGATTTGATCCCATCTCTAATGAATATCTAACAACGCCAAGTATAAATAATTTCGAGAAGATTATACCTGACATTTGTTTTCGAGAATAAAATCAAGCAATCGCTGGTTCGACGAACGCAAAGAGTTTGACCAAATAGGGGAAACAACGGAAGAAGTAAACGGAAAAAGTGAAACAGTTCACTCCGAATTGAAAAGGAACTGAAATTGAAATCCAAATGGAAATACAATGGAAAATGATAATTGTCATGCTGTTGGATGCACGAGCAAATAAAGAAACAAAATATATACACGCCTTTCTGGAAAGTCTTGGAACAATATTCGTTTCGAAGCTAGAAAAATTAAACAATACTTTTACACGAAACAAAGAATTAATAACGATCGTATTACGAACTATACGTATAAAAATTGAAAAATTTCATTATCGACGACAAATATACTGACTATTAAAATATTAAAAATTACTAAATACTAAAAATTACTATACTATTAAAATATTAAAAATAAAGATATTAAAATTAAGAAGCGTGCCG
This sequence comes from Lepidotrigona ventralis hoosana, assembly GCA_002806875.1. Classification (NCBI taxonomy): domain Eukaryota; kingdom Metazoa; phylum Arthropoda; class Insecta; order Hymenoptera; family Apidae; genus Lepidotrigona; species Lepidotrigona ventralis. The sequence continues at coordinate 206,020 of NIPQ01092109.1, read as the reverse complement.
AGACTTTTCAGCAGGCGTGTATATCTCTATCGTACATACATCTCCGTCGCAATAATCGATCGATATTTTATACTTTTCCCTGTAAGACAAAGGTTTGTCCACTTTAGCTCTTTGCAAGTGCTAAGCGCGTATCGATCGTATTTTTGTAAGCTCTTTAGAAACCGATATTTCATCCGAAGTTCACGCTGCCGATAGAACGTCTCGTGACGTGAAATTGTTTTGCAACGAATCGCGATCAACAAGAATAAAAAGAAGAAGGAAAAGAAAAAGGGGGAAAGAAAGCAGTCTAGATGGCAGAGAGTTAAAATACTCGGACAACGTTTGTCGAACGACAGAGTGCTTGACCATTTGAGTGCGGAGGATCGTGATCGTTCCTCGATGCTCGAACTAGAAATACGAAAAGCATGGGAAACGCTTCTCATATTATTTCTTCCGTTATAAGAACAGCTGTTGGACGGTAATTAAACGACATACGCATCCAACGTCCAGCAGTTGTGCCTTTACATTGACAAAATCGTTCACTGTTATTCGATCGGTATCAGTTAATAAACTTTTTAAATAGTGTTTAAAAAAAAAAAAAAGAAAAAAAAATAAAGGCAACGTTTCTTTCTGTCTCGAATCCTTCATTTCACCCAGTGGCTCCCAAAACACGTTTCTACGCATTCTAAACCTATAATTCGGACATATATGTCTATAAATATTATATTCTCTGCACTCAAATGGTTCGATCAACGCGATAACAAGGTATTAAAACTTCCAGCCATTGAATCAGGACCACTTGGAGTTTCATATAACTCTTTTTAATAAAGTTTGAAGAGCTTGAACGAAGTTTAATTGTAAGTTTTATTAATCATTTAAAGTCTTACATACATACATTACATACATTATTTATTATAATTGAGTATCTATTCATCATCAGTTATAAAAAGAAATATGCGATTGAAGAAAGAATACTCTTGTCCGGATTTTTCTACGAAAAGAAATACTGGAATATGTGAGAAAAAGGAGAAACTCAAATAGAAGAAAGACAAACTGTATGCGTGTATGTGCAGACCTTTGCAATTAATAAAACCGATTATTAAATTGTTTCAGACCCTTCGGTTTCGCTGAAAACATGTTAACATGTGGAACATTACGAATGATTCTAGTTCAATGGCCACGAACCGTTATTATTTCGATTATCGTGTACCCAAGATCGTTTTCCGATCGAGAGAGAAAAAAGAAGGCAAGCGAGCCGAGACAATCGGAACGAAATTATTTAAATCGTAAATAGATTCAACTTGAATCTCGAACGCGTACTTTTCAGCGAACACTGCTGGTTAAAACGATAGCGTAAGTGAATAAAAAGAAGGACTTGTATATGTGTTAGAGTTATTCGTAGGCAATTAGAGAGCGTACAGTTTCTTAGTCATTGACATTCGTGGCTTCCTTCTTTCGTATTTCCCGCTCATTCGTCGTCGCGCTATGAAAAGTATTCGAGTATTAGACGATTTTTAGACTTCGATCCGATTCTGTGTAACGGAAGTTTCATTGCCGCTCGAGATTGTTTGTTTTAAAAGTTAAAAATCGGTTCGCAACGTCTTATAACAGCTGACGTAATGCGAAGACGTACAAACAAAACTGCGGCACAACATTACGAAAGTTACTATTACACCGAATGTATAATAATAGTTACTTATCAGAAGAAGAAAAATGTTTCATTGACAAAAAGTTCGATTGATTACACATTCTGTTGTTGTAATTCTTTCCTTGCAGTAACGAGGAGTTGAAAAGAAAAATATTTTTCACATGGTTATATTATGTACTTTTCACGCGTGCTTCTGATAGTGTAAGGCAGGTCCCGAATTTCGCGGGACGATACGGGTATTCGTACTTAGATATTCATACTATCCGAATAACATTGCATCAGTACAAATATGACAAAATAACATCTGCTACCTGAATAAGTACCTGTGTTATTATTTTAGCTTTCCAGACTGAGAAATGAGAAGAAAAACGAAGGGATCTGTGAATTGGAATGAACTGGAATTGTCAGAATATCTTTCAAAAAAGTATACAATTTACATTCGAATTATAGCAATTCGACCGTTTGAATACCTTGAATTAATAATAGATAAACAATCAGTTTTATTCGGATAATATGAGTATCGATTGCTTAGAATACGCATTGATATTTTATTATAAAGAAATCTCGAGATATGAAAATTTAATTTTACGATCTTTACGATGGAGTGTTTCTTTAATTGTTTTTGTATTTACATAAAATATATTTATATTTATATCAATTCGTTAAACGATTATAATCCTTTGTATGATATAGTTAGGAGAAAGGCAAGAAATATACTTGAAAACAGTTTAATACACGTGGACTCTGCTGTGTTTAAGTTATGTAAATGAGACCCAGATATTGAACAAAGCGAGGTTTACATCTGAAACGATGATTGTGAGGACTAAGTAATATAGTGGGATACAAACACTATGATTCGATTTCGGAGAGATTGAATTAATGTTATTTTATGAGGGAAATTTTTAAATACAATTTTTTATTATAAACGAATACTTTTATTAATTGTAGAATAAATCGTGAAGAATACTGTAAATGACAAGAATAATGCATACAAATAAAAGAAAATTTAACATTAAGTACAATCACAGATGATGAAGACCTTTTCATCAATTACCATTGTCTAAACTACAGCGATTTCATGTTTCAAATTAAAATTGAATTCTTCCATGAAAATTGTATAAATAAAGCATTGACCAGGATATCTTATAATCGCAAACCAATTACAGAATTTTATACTAAATAATTTTTTATCTGTATATCATTGACTGGAATGAAGATTGTTTTTATAATTTCATTTTGAAAATTAGACCCTAAGTTTCCTTCACACATTTCATTTGATCTATAAAAATAATTAATTGCTAATAGTTTATGAATTCTACTCAATCTACGAAAATAATAAATTAAATGGAAAATTACAAATTCTATCCAATAGATTAAATGGTCTATGAAATTGTAAAATATAATAAACTTTACGTTTTTACGACAAATACACATTCTTTGAATATATAATTTAGTGAATATATATTTACTTTGAATATATAATTTTTCCAAGTTTCTGATATAATTTACGAGGAATTAAACATTACTGCAATAAGTTTCTCGATCTATTAAACAGAATTTATAAATCTTTACGCATGCATTTTATAGATCATATAAGATATAAAAAAGAAAGTTGAAAGTTTAATTTTAAGGATGAAATTGTAAAAGTTCATGAATTAATCCTCTTAATTAATTTTTCTTACAATTGAAAATTTGATCGATTTATAAATATTGAAATGCTAGCGCCGCGTAGCGGTGAAACAATTGAATTAATGCTGTCTTTGTCCCGCGTTATCGTCTTCTTTCTTTACGCAACGTTGTCATCTATAGATATGTTAGAGAAGCAGCACATTAATTCAAGCCAATGTTGATAGATGACAGGACATACCTCATTCTTGTCTCATTTTTTAATGCAACCATTGACTGACTAGGATAGACCTCATCACAGATGAGATTTATGATTATATATGAATATCATACATATCATTTTACTTAGATAATTCTCCAATTTACAGTTACTTAAACCACAGAAGAGGTATATAAATAGACATTCTACCTTACGGACTTTCGTGGCCCATGCTCTGAAATACCAACATACTAAAAAATCATATTTTACTTATCAACTAATTGTCCATACAGTTCAATTTAGATCTAAACTGAACTGTAGGTTGCGTAGTTCTTAGCTTGATATCGTTTTACAAACTTTAATGTAAACCATATCAATTACCAGGTCTCACCACGAGAAGGTGACTACGCACGAGACCCGCCCCGGAGCTTACAATACGTACCATCCATCCATACAATCATACAAAACATTAAATGCATACGATTATACAATACATACAATACGTACAATGCACACAATGGAGAGTCATTACATGGGTTTCAACATCATGTTGCTGGTTTATTCACTAGTTCCCCAACTCACCGTTGTTTAAACTTAGAGTGCGCTAAAAAACAGTGATATTTTACTATGTCGGTATTTCAGGTTACGAGCCACAAATCCCGTAAGATTGGTCTATTCATATATCTCGTCGGTGCTAGTGATTTTTTCCTAGTCGGTATCTCAGATTTTGAAACATGAAATTCCTTTTAATATCTGGTCTATACTATTTTTAATCAATGACTAAAGAATGTTTACCACAAGACCGGCAATATCATTAGATCCATTATTTCACCGCTACGCGACGCTAGCATTTAAATGCCAAAAAACGCGGGCAAATTTCGCGATGACGTTAATTCATGAACTTTTACAAGATCGTCCTTAAAATTAGACCGCTAAGTTTTTTTTTATATACTATTTGATCTATATAATTCATGCATATTTACAAATTTTACTCAGTAGGACGGAACAGCCGTTTAAATATCATAAAATTAAATTAAATTGTAAATCGTATGGATAATTGCTATAAATTAATTGCTTTAAAGTTAAAGAATTCAACTGTTTTATCATCTTCTTAACTCTGTCTTTTTTTCATATTTTTGAAGTAATTTTAAAAAACAGAATGAGTAATTCTTTTAAAACTTATATTTTCTTAAAATCACTTAGTTACAAAAAAAAAAATTACATGTTACATTCAGTATCAAGATATAATATAGCCAAAGAGAAATAAAAAAAAAAGAAAAGTAGATGATAAAATGTAAAATAATTACTTCATTTGAAAGTTTCATATTAGAGACAAAAATCAATAACAATCTAAACCACTTGATTTTGTTTCAAATTCTTCGAAGTATTCTATATAGTCTTCTCTCTTTAATACCATTTTTTCTACTTTTGGCGGCAAGTTAATTCCAACTAATTTGGATATTGCGCTTCTTTTTGCTACACCAGCATCTTTTCGTTTTTTACGCTGTGACTTCTTTTTGATCTCTTTTATTTTTCTTTCAGACATATGTAGTTTCTGAATGTGTTGCGCTAATCTTTGTTTTGTTCCAATCTTGACCTTGCATATATCACATTCATATTTCTCCCCAAGATGATAAGTTCTTATATGATGAGTTAAATTATTTTTAAAATAATAACTACGAGGACATTTTTCGTATGGACAAGGTATAACAGATCTATCTTCCATGTGAACTTGAGAATGAATTTTTAAATGCCTTTTGTTTAAAAACGTTTTATCACATTTCGTGCATTTATAATCTGAAAACAAAAACTGTACTAATTTCGTTCATTTACAAAAAAAAAGGAATAACTTTAAAAATTAATATTTACCAGATACATGTTGGGTTTTCATATGAGCACAAAGAAACATCCATTTTTGAAAAACTTCATTACATCCTGGTATACTACACGGATATTGTTTACCTCCTTTTTCATGATATGATATATGTATTTTAAATTTTTTAGGATTTATAAAACTTTTATCACATTCACTACACTTATACAGAACTCGATTATGTTCTGCCATATGTATCTGCAACTGATACTTTTTGGCAAAAGTCAAATTACATTCTTTGCAAGTTAATTTATCATAATTCATATGCACTGTGTTATAGTGACGTTTCAAGTTATGTTGATTACTAATACATATTGAACATTCTGGACACCTTAAATCAAATTAAAGTTAATAAAATATTCCTGTGAAAAAGAAGGTTTACTTACATATACAACTGCTTCATTTGACTGTGGGTTTTTATATGCCGTTTTAAATGACAATTATTAGTGTAAGATTTACCGCATTCTGGATAAGTACATTTGTAATTTCTCTAGAAATACATATAAACCATATCTAAATTAAAAAAACATATATCTGTATGCATAAGATATGATCATTACCTCTCCTGTATGAAATCTTATATGTCTTTTTAATCTTGATGGTCTCAGAAAAGATAAATTACACCCATCATAAGTGCATTTATATGGCTTTTTATCTTTTTTAATTTCAACAACAACATCAGTGTCTTTTATCATGTTATTAGATTCAGACAAAATACTTTCAGATTCTGAATTTATATCGTGTCCCATTATGAATTATTTTTTTCAGAATATTCCTAAAAATAAGTTGTTGCCCATGAAATATAATTATATTAATATATATTCTAAAATATAGTTATAATAAGTACTTGTAACATGTTAAGTACTTGTAAGTACTTGCAACATGTAACATATACATACATGTTTATGTTTTATTACTTTAACTTATTACTATTGTTTTAGTATTACTAGTTATTATTATTACTATTATTACTTATTACTACTACCTTAACTATTATTACTATAATAATAATAACCTTCTTTTGTAATGTTTACTATTTTAACTTAACTGTAATAACATAAATTCATCAAATATTTTACACGCATTATATACAAAATATTTTTTATCACTAAATGATTATATTCATACATCATTAATTCTAACACATGACGCTGTGTCGTTCACATTTTTTGACATGATTGCTATCGATCAACGAATAATCAGTTGTTGATATGTTTTAAACGAGTTAGATTTTTGAATAATTTTTGCGACACAAGTAGTAATTGGCAGTGAGCTTTTGCATGGCTGGGCACGTAACTAATGTCAATAAGCTTCAGTATCATCAAAACTATATGATATCGTATACTTTGCAAAAAATCTTGCAAAACGAGTAGTGGATGAAAAAAAGGTTAGATTTACCTATGTTCGTTTGACAGCATATGAAGGTGAGATCCGATGTCAAATTAAGATTACATAAATAGAACACAAGCTAACTATAGATTGTGATATATAAGCGCAAAAATATTATTTTTAAAGGACGTATCTGTAATCTTGAATCGTGGAAGATGCGATGCGTATAAAATTCTGCAAGAGGTTAGATCATCTTTGATGTTTGACGTTAGATTTTAGTTTTGTATTAAACAATAATGTAATTTAATATTGTGATAATACAAGATATTCATATTATTTTTGTATGAACAACGGAAATTACAATGCGCATTACAATAAAATATGATGAAAAGCTACATTTTGCGCCAGAATGGTGCTAAATACAGCACTAACAAAAATAATAATTGCATATTTTTAAAATTAAATATAATCAAAAAGTAAATATAATAAAAATGACCATAACTAATTATAACAATTAATCACGATACGTGTAAATAAATCAATATAATTAAAATTTCAAAAGAGATGTATTTAATAAAGTATCATTTTGCAAATGTTTGAGTTCAGATTCTACTATTCAAAAGTTATATAATTTATATATTTCAATTAAATAACAATATGTTATAAATAATATCAGAATCTTCAGAAAAATAATGGGTCAAACACTCAGCGAGCCTGTCACAGCTAAGAAATTAGCATGCTGCAGAAATTCAAACTATCGAGTTGGAAGTTCATGCATGCAAGGATGGCGTATAAAGATGGAAGATTGTCATGTTCATATACTTTCATTGCCTGATGATCCTGGTACTGCATTTTTCGCGGTATATGATGGTCATGGAGGTGAGAACGATATCAAACTGTAATTTTTTATATTACAAGTCAAAGATATCATTGTTTAACATTTCACATAATATTAAACACCAATTTAATCAAAAAAAAAAAAAGAAAATATACTTTAAAATATACTTTAAAATTAAGATATATATACTTATTATATACTATACTAAATATATATACTATATATATACTATACACTATATATACTATATATATACTATACACTATATATACTATATATATACTATATACTATATATATACTATATATATACTAAATTAAGATATATATATATACTTTAAAATTAAGATATATATACTTTAAAATTAAAATTATATATTTAAAATATACTTTAAAAAGAAAATTTCAGGTTTTACTATTGTTATAATAGGAAGCTGTAAATAAAAAGTTATAGTAAATAAGTCTAAGTAATTAATTTCTTTCATGCTCAAAAAAGTGATAAATCATATTAACAGGTGCAGCAATGGCACAATATGCTGGAAAACATCTTCATGAATACATAACTGGAAGAAGTGAATACGAAGCTGGTAACATTGTTCAAGCTATACAACAGGGTTTCTTGGAATTAGATAAAGCAATGCAAAATGATGCAGTACTTAAAGATGAACAAGCAGGAACTACTGTTATAGCACTTCTTATAAAGGACAATGTTATATATAGTGTAAGTTCTTTCTAATCTACAAGTTTTCCTTTCTTTCATTGTTGTTCTTATGAATTTATCTTTACAGGCAAATGCAGGTGATAGTAGGGCAGTGGCAAGTATTAATGGTAATGCTGTTCCACTTAGTCGCGATCATAAACCTACATTAAAAGACGAACGAGAAAGGATCGAAGCTGCCGGTGGCTGGGTTGAATTTAACAGAGTCAATGGTCAATTAGCATTATCCCGTGCTTTGGGCGATTTTATGTTCAAACGAAATGAACGTAAACCACCGCAAGAACAAATCGTAACTGGTAACAGATAATAAATAACAATATTGAATTTTTAACAAAAAATTAATACATATGACTATGTATTTATAGCTTTTCCTGAAGTTCAAGAATTTCAAATAACAGAGGATTGGGAATTTGTTGTATTGGCTTGTGATGGCATTTGGGATGTAATGACAAGTAATGAAGTCGTGAATTTTATAAGAACACGTTTAGTCCAGTCGAAATTTGGAGCAGGCGAAGAACAAGATACAATGGATCCTGAAGAAATTTGTGAAGAACTTATGAAACATTGCCTTGCACCAGATGCCTTAATGGGTACTGGTTGCGATAATATGACAGTTGTTCTTGTATGTTTTCTTCATGGAAAACCATATTCTCATTTAATTTCACGCTGCAAGGAGTCCATTAGTGCAAATTAGTATTGTATAGATTATTGATATAATTTATTATTTTGTCAATTATTTAAAATTCTTTATGTATAATTTTATATCACGTCTCATTGTCATGCTTAATCATGTCAAAATTTATAAAATTTTCCAAGCTTTTTTATGAACTTCCATCGTTTCAAGTTTTATGAACAGATCTCTTAAGAAAAAAAAATTGATTTTACATCAATAGTACTTAAATCTTTCGTTATGATCATCAACTTGTCTTATTCATAATTTTAAAAAGTAACTTACAGATAAGTTGAATTATAAGTTTTTATTTACAATTTCGAACAATGGACAGGAAGTGTCCAAATATAAGTTCAGTAACAATTTTAGTAAAATGCAGTAAATTTTCATTCAAAGTCCATAACGGTCTTGTAAAGAAGAAACAGCCGCATTGGCAAGAGAACTTATTCTGTCTGCGACCTTATTTACTCCCTGACGTACGCTTTCTCTAACATCATCTAAATCGACTCCAGCTCTCCCACCACTAAGACGCATTGATAAAGAAGACGTGGGAGATGTTGCTGTAGAACTTCCTGTGCCAAAATAATCAGCTGATGAAATACTAGATGAACCTTCAAAACGTCGCAAATTGCTTTTACGCTCCCACTGTAATTAATTATTTAAGATTTTATTTTAAATAGAAAAATAAAACATGTAGTAGAAATATTAATATATAACGCCAACTCACAGAATCATCATCTTTGCTATCCTGAAAATACTGATCTGAACTAATAGCCTTAGCACTACCAAATTTCTTTTGTGCTTCTCCTTCTACCATTGTTTTACTATCATTCTTAATATTATTTGGTTTGCTCGATGGAGCTACTCGTTTTGGTGGTTCTGGCTCTGCAATAACAATAACTTCCTCATTGCGAGATTTGTTGTTAGTATTGCTACTATATGGGGTTGATAAGGCCGCATAAAATTCGTCTAAACTAATAAAAAGATCTCGTTCAATATCAACATCTCTCGGCCTTGGTTCAGAAGCAGTTATAGTCTTTGATGATGTTTCCTGTGTTATTGTTCGCATATCACCAAGTGCGGAATGACTTGCGCCACTATAAATTATATGTACTTTAATTTTACACATTATCATAAATCATGATTCTTCGCTTAAATAACAGTATTTTATATATACATATATATACAAACGTACAAATTAGATATAAACATTACCTTCGTGTATTGAATCCCATACCGAGACGTTCTGCTTGTGTTGCTTTGACAGGATCTAATTTTTTTGTTCTCTGTTCTATTTTTTTAGCTTGTTCACTTAAATTTTTTTCATAGCGATAAGCAAGTCGAGTAGCAATTTCTTCTTGTTCTTCTTTTGTATTTTCTTGCTGATTCTTTTCCTGTGATTCTTTATTAGCTTCAGCAACACTTCTTTCTAATTCATCAAAATTTGTTTTAACTCTTTGAGCGCCCAATCCACCAGCTTTTTTTCCCAACTATAAAAAATATGATTAATAATATTATTTTAATTGAAAATGTGTTAGTATTTTAAGATTGTATTACAAAAGTGAAAACGAAAAAAGTCATTAAAATATATTCAACATAAGTAATAAATAAATAAAGAATCATTTGTATACATACACCACTTCGTTTATTTTGAATCTTTCTGATGCCTATAGTAGGTTTCCTTTCAGATACCAAATTTGAGGTAGAATCAGATAACTTAACAGTAGGGCCTAAAGAATTAGCAGCAGTTTCTAAGCTATCTTTTTGATTACTTTTGTCCTCATTGTCATTGTTTGATATGGAATTAGAAGCAGGAACTGAATTTCCCTCAGCATGCACTGAAGATTGATTATGATACACTTCAGTATTTTCATGTTCTTTAAAAAAATCAACTTCACCTTGCTCTTCACCTGTTGATGCTGGACCATCATCTAGATGCAGCTACAATAAAACACGATTTTATGAAAGGTTAATTATTTTAAAAATACTTTCAAATATAATTCTTTCTCCTTTTGTATGATACTGTGTTTTACGTAAGATACACACATATTAGACACATTAATCATATAATGGAAATAACCTCAAATAAATCTATTGGTGTAACAAATGAAATAGAACATACAATGATATATGAATAATTTTGGAAAAATAGTGCATATGCTTTTGTAGCTATTAGTAATTGAATGTAAAAATAATCATGTATCAATTTTCACAATATTATCTTTGAAAATAAATTTTTAAGCAAGTATTAGTAATTTGACGATGCTTTTGTAAAAGTAGTTTTACAGCTCACCATTGTCTTATTTTTTGTTGAAGGAAGAAAAACCTATAATTACCATATTTGTAGTTATAAAATATTTGATTAACTAAACCGTATCATCTTTATGATAAATACACATATGAAAAGAACATAAATTTTACCTTTGTTCCATAACGTTTCATTGCTTGAGCAGATGCCTGTGCTAATTTCTCTCTATATTGCATAGCAGCACGTGAATTATATTTTTGCTGAGCATCAGTTGTTGTACAATTGTGTTGTGCAAAATATTTTCTCTAAAAAATATAATAAAAATCTATTTCAAGCTATATTATTGTCAAATAATTTTAAGTATTTAACAAAATGATAATAAAACTACTTAATAATAATAAACTTAATAATAGTTACTATCTTTAAGCTTTACTAACAGCATTCGCATTTCCACCTAGTTGCATGTTTCTCAATTGCAACCAAGTCCAATTTGTATCAAGTTGAGTAGATCGAACAAATGTCAAGTGAACACCTAATCCTCGATGAACTGCAGAACAGTCGATGCATAGGAAGACACCGTAAGTCACACTGGACCATGCTGGATTTTTGGCATTGCAATCGAAACATGTCTATAAAGAATCATAATACTATAGTAAACTATATATTATAGTAATGTTTAATTAATTATTCAATTATAAGTCATAAATTCAATTGATGATCTAATACGTGAGAGTTGTATACAAAAATTTTTGAAATATAAATTAACATGCCCTGCAATGAGTGTCATTATGAAACGGAAGACTCTAGGGAAATTACAGGTTGGAATGAAAATATGATCTTAATGTTGAAACAATTGTCAGGTCAAATATATTCTATGTTTTTATATAATTCAATCTTTTTTATATAATTCAAATGTCATATAGTAAATGAAGAAGCAAACCTTATTTGTTGGGATAGCTCGTAATCTTTTAAAAATTTCCTCAATATCACTTTTACTAGGTGCTGGATCTGCCATTTTTGACGTGTTGTCAATGGCCTCGCGAAGTATTCTGGGACGCGTGGCAATAGCAAATTATACGTAGAGGTCGCTTGCTTACAATTTGAAACAGTTAATTTAATACAAGGCTGTCATTTCAAATTCGAATAAATAACGAGTACATTAATTATTTTTAATATAAGAATATAACTTAATTATAAATTATTTTTAAATATTCTACATACAATATAAATTTGTTAAATGTCTTATGTTGAGCTTTCTTATGGATTTAATGATACATTACATTATATTATTTAATATTAAATTATTATATATACAATTTTAGAAACATTATTGATATTAAGAATTTGTTACAAATTTCTTTTTACACGAAATAAAAATAAAATTTTAAATAATTACGTCATAATTTAAAAGCATATCAAGATCTTTTTTTATCGCTTGATGTATCCGGTCGTTGTCCAGTATTCGGAGAATCGCTTACATTTACTTCTTCTTCTTCTACTTCCAAGTTATTTAATCTGTAATCAATAATATGGTGTAACTGTAATATATTATAATTACAATATATAAATTATAATTTATAAAAATAACATACTCATCTTGTTCAAGACTATATAACATTTGAAAGCCAGCATCAAGACTAGGAGGGAAGCCCATTTCAGGATCTAATAGTTGAAGAGTTGGCACTTCTCGATAAACATTCCCGAATTCATCAAGTTCCTCAAATTGTAATTTATTAGCTGCTTCATCTAGAACCATCCTACAAATTGGGCAAATATTAAAAGAACTGAAAGGTTTCTTCTTCAGAAATATTGCAGCTACTCAATGCAGTTAAATACTTAGAACTATAAGCATTAAGTTCAAGTTGCCTCTGTTTTTCCATCATTGCTTCAACCTTTCTTTTCATATTCTCTTCAAATTTCAACACATATTCTTGATAATAATCATAAAGCGCAGCTACTCCACCAATACCTGTTTCCACTAATACCCTTTCTAATATATCCTATAAGAATAAAGAATATACAAATATTTTTTAAATTTCTTATTTTTATAAAGATTTGATAATATTTTATTTTACCGGAAAACCATGATCTTTTTGTTCATATGCTGCTTTCATCAAAAGTGTCATTCTTCTTAGAAAATGATCTGCAATATCTGTAAGTGTTTCTATAGCTATATTTGAAGACTTTTCAAATCCAATGTGCGCCAAAAGAGTAATGATTGCATGCTTCAATATAGACCGAGCTGCCTCTGGTGTGAGATAGTGTATTGTAGAAGCATCTTTAAATACATTTCTAAAATAAAAATCTTATTAATATTTCTACATATAAATTTACACGTATTTATATAAGTTTGCACATATAAATTTTAATACCTTTCTTGTTGTACAGGTGAAAATTGAAATGAATTTTGGGTTTCTTTTTTTTCTGGCAAATCATGTGCTTCAATTGTTGTCATATTTCCAAGTACCATCCCTTCTTCCTAATAATAATCAGAAAATAATTAATAAGAAAATATTATAACTAATTATTTTACATTATTACCATCATCCTTAGTTGCTGATGAAGATTTATAGTATTTAATACATGAAGATTTCCCATAGGTAATCTGCAAGTAAGAAAAGAAAAAGCTGCATTAATATCCTAAAAGTAAAATATAAATATATACATTATACATACTCAATTTGTCTATCTACTTGAAAATCAGAATCAAGGTTATTTGATTCCTCTATAACTTGTCTCCAAATATTTTCTATAATATCTGGAGTTATTACTTCTTGTTTTAAAGTCTCTCTTGCTGGCAATTCTCCCCATAAGGGACCAGTTCCACTGTTTTTGGTAGATTTCATTGTAAAAATTATAATTTATTTAAAATATTATAATAAATTAAAATATATCAATTTTTACATTTATCCTTATTGTACACCTAAACAGAAGAAATTTAATTAGTAATAAAATTATAAACAATTTTTTAGAATAATTTTTAATTTAAAAATACTTTTATTGAGTAAATTTATTTAATAAATAGTATAAATGATATTAAAAAATTATACTTTTTTATATTAATCTTTAATTCGAAAGAAAAAAAAAGATACTTGATTAGATAAAAGATTACTATGGAAATTTCAATATTTCAATAATATACTTAAAAATATAATAATATACTGTTTTCACTGTCAAAGGTATATACGTACTGTTTTCTATTCAAAATTTCGCGCATGAATTGATATATAGCGCAGGATCTGTTGAGAGACCATTATTGCATTTCGATTAAAACCTGTATTAAACCTGTATTCAGACTTTTTCTATTAACTATCTCAGGTTTGCTTTACACATTTACAAATTATTTAAAAATGGTATTCTTGATCGAAGAATTCTACGCGAATGAAAGTAAATTCCAATTAATTTTGTATCTCGTTTAAATTGCACCAACTTGACATAGCTCGAGTAGCTAAATGTTAGGTTAGAATTGCAATATTTTCGAGCGCCATTATTTTATTTTGTTGCATCGATGCACAAGTATTAATCGACACGACTTTCGATATATTCGACAATCGATAATATTTCAAGTATGTAATAATGGAATGAATAAACTATATTGCAAGAGAGATTTTATATTTTACAACTTATTAAATGAATAGCAAGTAAGTAAATACTTATTTTTCCATTTTGTATTAATCTAATATGTCAATTATTGTCAGCAATAATATAAAATCTGTATGAGAATTCTGCGTATAAAATTATCTATTTACTCTGATAATGAATAGTAAAAAATATCAAAAGAAAAAAAATCACGATTATTTGTTATTGAAAATTTATGATGTATCAAGTATCGTCTTTCCATTGTTTACAGTCTTCTACGCATGTATAACAGATCACGTGTTCGACATTTTTTAAATGATCAAATAGATCAGAAATTATTCAAATATTGGAAATGTTTAGTACATTTTAAATGTACGTAATTATCTCTGAAAAGATAATTTAATGTAGATCGTTTAACATATATACACAATGGAAAGTGCGGCAGCCTCGATTCTAAAACGAGCGGTAGAAATGGATAATAATAAACAATATACAATGGCTTTAGTGTTATATCAAGAAGGTGTACAAATACTTCTCGATTCTATGAAAGGTAATATTAACCGTTAATTTCTTTCAAATATAATAAAAAATTTAAGTACACATCATACATAATTTTATATATTTTTACAAGCCTACACATTAATTAACAGATTATTAATGTAACATATAGAAACAAAAGACCCAGCAAGGCAAAAACATTTTGCTACCCGAGCATCACAATACCTAGATAGAGCAGAAAAGATAAAAGATTTGGTTGAAACCCAAAAAGCAAGTGGAACATACAGAGAATTAATCAAAATTGAAACAGGTAGTACAGGACATGGTTATACTACTGTCTTTGGAAGATTTTTAGATACAACAGTTACATATATTCACATTGAGGATCCTTATATAAGAGCGTTTCATCAGGTATTTAATTTCAATTTAGTTTGTACGTTATATATCAATATATCTTGAATTAACGTTATATTCTAGTGTCAAAATTTGGTAAGACTATGTGAACTAGCCGTGAGGAAATGTCATGCATTATCTAAAATATCTTTAATTACAACTGTTGATCCAGAAGATAAGAGGAATCAGATAGCAAGACTAGAAGAATTGAAACAAAGTCTATCATGTCACCTTATTTCTTTTGAATTTAACTTTTCTGATACTTTACATGATAGACAAATAATGTAAGAATATAGACTATATTTATTGAATTATTTTATTTTATTCTTATTGCAGTTTTATAAAATATAATATATAATATATGATATACAATTTCTTTTATTAGTTATATGTATATTTTTATTTCAGGCTTAGCAATGGTTGGATAATTAAAATTGGTCGCGGTTTGGACTACTTTAAAGCACCTAATGGAAAGTTCGTATTGGGTGCCTGTGATCTTGAACTGAGACCTTGTTCTGAGACAACTATAGACATATTTCACAAAAGTCAATTAAAGAATGAACAGTAAAGTCTATATGATCAATGCTAAAAACAGTAAAAATAAATTAAAAGATAATGATTTTATATATTTATTAAGTCAATTCAAATTATATCATTTGCATAGAATTTGATTTTAACTTCAGAGTTATTATATAAGTATATATTATATAAGTTACTATAAGTATGTACCTGGTTACGTACATTAAAAAGAGATGTACTATTTTTATCAGTATTTTTTTATAATTTGAACTATAATAAAAAAAAATATATATATATATATAGTGTCATTATTTTACATTATTTTACAAATATATAAATATAAAATTTTTTTTCTTATGTAATATTATATATTCGACATATGTACACTTTAATATTTCATATTAATCTTAACTCAAAGTACTATAATCACTGGCCTTCGCGATGTCAATTTGTTTTGCAGCTCTTTTACATGCCCTTCTTAAGGACTTCGTGTATTTTAATAATCCAGCTTCGATTTGATCTTCGTCTTCGATTAAAAGATCTTCAGCCTTATAAGATGGAAGACAATCTGCGCCTCCGACAGCAACTACTTGCCTTGCAATCTCTGGATCTACGCATAGTCTTGTAAGCGCTGCAGCAGCAGTCATTTCTAAACGCCTATATGCGTCTTCTAAGCCAGGAGGTCGCATTCTAAGAAAGGAAACTAGCGCAATAGAGGCACGGATTTCCGCCAGTTGTATCCGAGCCTCAGGTATACGTGCTAGCTCACAAATAAGAGCTGCTACCTGTTCCATTAACCAAACATTTCTGCCAGCTGATTTTTTCACAGTTCTTAGCAATTTCTTAACCGTGTTGTTTTCCAATATAATAAATGCATATTTTCTGGATTTTGACAGGTTGTTAAACGCGGCTGCAGCTAGCAACGAAGTTTGGCCACAGTTAGTATTTTCGACTAGATGATTTAAGGGTGGTATTAAATCCTTCGCAAAAGGTTCCAGATGAGGCAGACCCAAACCATTGACCCAGGGTGCGGTGATCTGCACAAGCAATGCCGTTGCTTCTGTTTTCTCTTTCTCAGATGTATTTTCTGCGGCTAATAAGTCTGTCAATATTTCTGGACCACCATCCTTGACAAATTGATTTATCGCCATGGCGGAACAACACACGCTCGCTAATGCACGTAAAGAGGCTGCGACAAAATCTGGCGAAGTTCTCCCAGCTGTGATTAAGGATGTCAAAAGTGCTCTGATACCTGAACATCTCGTAATGCTATTTCCTGCTCGAGGTCCTATCAAACCTAAAGCAGTTAAAGCTGCTAGTGTTCCCCTAGCTAACATGATATCATCTTTTGGCGCTTCTTCCAATCCTCTGACTACCCTCTGTAAAATAATATTGATTTTTGATATGTATCATTATATATATTTTTCATTGTCAATTATTTCGCTGTGTGTATATATATATATATATATATATATATATATATATATATATATATATATACACACATATATTATGCAATGAGAATTAAATCTTACTTCGATATAAAAATCCAAACGGGTATCTATAGCACTGTCAACGTAATTCTTCATGTTTTCCAACTGTGCTAATATTGCTTTCAAGCTAGTTTGCTGAATTCTACGCGGAGGCGGTGCACCCAACTCCGAAAGCAGGGAGAAAGCGTCGTCCTCTATGGCACATAGAAGTTGCTGCTCCGATTTACCGCTTTCTAAATGCGACACTTTACTGCGAAAATATGATTTGACATTATTACTAGTATTATTCGTAAGTTGTCAATGTTTTCTTTCCGACTCGAGATTTGTATTCAAAGTTTTAAACTAGAATTATCCTTGAACACACTTACTTAAAGATATATTGATAATGGCGATCAAATTGTTCAGCTCTGACAAATAGTTTATTTGCAGCAGCCGTAGCTAGAGTCGACAGATTTTTCAAATCATTCATTTCGTCTTCTTCGTTTAAAATTTTGCGATGTTTCCGTCGCGGCAGAGCTTTGCTTTGAAGAGTGCTACCACACTCGTTGTCGGTTTGCATTGCAAGATCGCTCAACCATGCTCTCACCGATGAGGATTGTCTGTAAGTTCTGGAATGTAGCAGAGACCTGTAGGATGGTTCTGTCTCTGAAAAGTTAGTCGCTATCGACGAGTTTGCGCTTCTTGGTGACGCCGCATCTTCCGGTGGTTCAGCCGCGTACAAGAAATCGCCAAGACACTCGTCTTCCAAGGAAACAGATAGCGGAATTTTCGACGCATCTACTTGATCGTCTTCCGTTCTATAAAGGATTAATAAAATATCATCTTTAATGAAAGTTACAAATGTAATAAAAAATAAAAAGTTATTGATAACAATCCAGATCCAGAACTCCAAATCCAAAAAAATTTAATAACTAAGTCAAGTAGCTCGTATCATTTGTCTCGTCTTACTACATTAAGAGAAACTCAGAAACTGCTCAAATCAAACAGTATTAAGCTATTGTGATAGCTTTATATTATATAAATAGCAAATATATACAATTTGTCTTTTGTTTAACGTTTGACACCTGATTTCTAATTAATTTTTTTTAAAGTAATATAAATTCAAACTATATCTTTATAAAATATAAGATATAATTGATATAAATGTATCAAAATAAGTATTATTGTTTTATATTTGTCTCTTTAGAAATTTAAAGCATTTCATCCTTTGAGAAAATATCATATTTCTTATCTTAATAGTTATAATAGCGTAGAAAATTATATTCGATGGTCGTATACCATGAAATTTATGCAACACCGATTTATCTCACGAATTTATTTTATCTTATATCTTGAAAAGTCATTGATCTTCGTTCCCACAGAAGAATGATTCATCGAAAGAAGATCCAATTTCTGTCTAAGTATGTCGTTTAGTGTGTTACGTAATGATTTCAGAATATGCGCTTACTTTTCATTAATGCTTTTAATATTGGTCAAATTCCATCGTGCTTACGAATTTATAATGTAATAACACAAACGATTGCGTTTATCTGTCATCTTTTTAAAAAATTATTATAGCTACTTTTTGTTTGCAAAACTTCTATGCTGTTTTCTTATATTTGTATTGTTTTCTTTTCCAAGAACTTTCAATTTGATAAATTCAACTTGTAATAGAATCTTATGTAAAAATTGTATTATTTCATTTTTTTTTAAATCTTATAGATACTTCCTCTTTCTATTCCTCGACACATCATGCTTTCCTTAATAAAAACTTAATTTTCAATAAGCATGGTAGCAAAATAACAAAGAATCTTAGCTCCAAGATCACATTCATCACATTCATCCAAAAAATACTTCTGTCAAAAGTAATCCTTCTTCCATATTACTCCAACAATCAAACAGCATCCTCACTTAACTCAAAAACATGAACAAACAGCATCAAAATCATAGATGGCCCAGATCGTCATCAGGAGAATGTACAGTACCTTAATCGTGCCATAACAAGACAACAGTCTTGACTACTGCTGTCGCGACATAGTTAAGCCCTAATCACTATCCGCATAACTAGGTGCACGGATTTCGTCGTGGAACAAACAGAGATCGGCGAAGGAACGGATATATTATAGCGCAAAAAGCTGACTAATCGGTCAGCTCCGGAACTAGAATCGTTCTCTCATGGACAACGATGACTAATCCCATTTCTTTGACTAAGCTGCACGCCATCACCTGCACACGATTCATACGGTAGATGGAATTCTTTGTACATTTGCTGTCGTCGCACCAGGACACACCGGGGCCGTGGTTGACTCAAACCACGTCGTTCTTTCATTTAGGTATTCCTCGTGTAGCACGTTGCATTGAATCACGTACTGGCGCGCGTACATCTACAGGGTGTCGAAAGAAACGTGTAGCTCTCCTAGATTTGAATCCATAATGATTCTATGATAGATCTGGCTAAAGCCTTCAAGTTCTTCAGATGATTTTCTATACCATTCATGATGTTGAAATAGAATAGAAGTTGAACGATTCTAAAAAGAAGCAGATGTGAAGAATTACGTTGGTCATCGTGCAATTCCACGTGACTGGGTATATTTTAGAGGACGAATCTACGTTTTGTGAACTTGGCAAGAGAAAATGAAGATTTAAACGAGCTCTTATTCGACAATATTAAGTCTAAAATACTTGAAGTAGTATAATTCTTTTAGCCTATTTTTGCGTTGTCGGATTGCTTCTAGTTTATTTAAGAAATAGATTCTGTATTAGAATTATTAATAGGTTCATCACATTATTTGCATCTTATACTGCTTATACTGCTTATTGAAAGTGAAATTGTTAAACAAATGAAAATGGTTGCTGATATTTTGTAATGAAATGTTTTGATTATATATTTCTTGTTATGATCTTCATTCGATTTTTTTAAGCGTTTTAAACGCTAAAGAAAAGACATTCTACTAGATTCATAGATCAGTTCAAGTGTTAATGTTATGTAAGAGTTGTTATGTAAAAACAAATATGTAAATCGATCGTTCTTTGCTCCCCGCTGTCAATGCGGACTCTATAAATTGTTCCAAACACTGGATTGAACTAGACACTAAGTTTAATTTGCGTGGTACATATATGTTTGAATGTATATTAATCGATGTTAATTGATGATATGTCGCGGTATTTTCCCACTTGTCCTATTTACGTTGTTCAGATCCCGTACGATTCCATAAGGAATGTTGATTCAATGATTACAGAACACGTATCATATTAATTCTATCATCCACTTCCGTGAATATTAATCATGTAGTCATACAAATCATTAAATTTAATTTTTAAAAATTATATATTCTCGTGAACGTTTCAACACGTTATTTTTTAATAAAGAAAAGAAAGTTGAAAGTTTGATGTGATTATGACAGTATAATTGAAAAGAAAATTATAAGTAAACAGTCTAATTACAATAAAAATGTGATAATTATTATACTCGTACACACATTTCAATAGAATGTCAATAGAATAACATTTCTGTCTTCAATATTTCTTAATTTATTGCAAAACAAAAAATTAATTTCCCAATATCTATTCCTTTGTAGCATAAAATACCATTTTTTCCCCGTCTTCGTTCGAGCATTCGTAAAAAGGTATCTTATCAAAATTACACAGAAATCTTGCTCATTAGGTTTCGTGTCATAAATCAAACACGAGCTAAGTCGTTTTCGTCGCTATGCATCTTGTATAATGAGTATTTAATATTCCCGGCGATGAGTTATATTACGCTACTTCCAATGCACCTATAGATTGACGACCGATCCACAATATGTGCATACACAAGCTCACAGCGTTCCGCCATTATGCAGGGGTAAATGGAAGTTTACGAAACAACCAAAAGAATAACATGGGAAGTGCCTTACGTGTTGCATTCCTATCGCTTGGCTCACTCAAGGGACATTTATCGTGACGATTCATGTTCTTAAAACATACATCCTTCATACCTTATCGATTCAAACAAGGCGCGGCTTGCTCTCCAAGAGATAATGCTCTTTGGCAAGGCCCCTTAATTTCATGGCTTAATTTATCGATATCAAACATACTAGACAAACACATATTCTGAGTTTGAAATAACCATAGTATAGAAAGCGATTGAAATTAGAAGATTAATATGTAACCATGTGTGTAGTACTATACATTTTTTCCTTACTTTCTTCTTCATGATGATTAGAATCTGATTGGATTAGAACTCTGAATTACTCTGTTATGGAAAATAGATAACTACTTGAAAAATTTATACAATAGTTTTCATAAATATTTATCTATGTAGATATAAATATCAATATTTATCACATACATATATATATATATATATATATACATAGAACAAGTGTTAACATATGCATAGATGTACAGAGAAATAACTTTTGTTAAATATTGGTAGTTAACATGAAAAGTTAATTATCAATTAATTACTATAATAATTTTTGTTAAATATTTATGAATGTTGATATGAATAGTTAATAAAACATTTTAAACAATTTTCGTATGTAAGACATCAGATCAGTCCATTATATTGTATCCGATCTTAATCATAGGAATTACGTGATTCTTTTTACAAAGACTTTTTATATTTAAATTACCTGCGTGTTCTTGACATTCCTTGTTCTTCATGCGCATTAAGGATCATCGTACTCCGAGGTAAAACTCTGGAGTCCTTGGGAGTAGAGGTGTACGTTGGGTTCGGAATACTCTCATCTTTCAACCGAACGACACCGATTCTCGAATTCATTCCATGTCGTCGATCCTTAACGCGCTTTCGTCTCCTTCGACGTCTAGGCGTTTCGTTCTCGTAAAATTCGGAACAATTCGATCGTTCGGAATCGGAGAAACCGGAATCTAGACTTCGGAGATCTTGACTCAAAGGACTGCACGATCTGTTCGCCAGACCGGTATTGTTCTCATTTCCTTTGTCTTCGTCCTTTATCTCCATTGTGGCCCTACAAAATTTCAAAAATCTTTCTGTTACAGTGATTAAAAATGCTAAATGTCAATGCAGCTTATTTTTCTATGCATTTTTTATTAGGCTAAATTATTAATTAAATTAAAAATTAACAAACATTAGACCAATATTAAATATTAAAAATTAACTAAAAATTACATCATACGTTAGTGCAACATCATACAAATAATCGTACGTTAAAATTAACAAATTTACAAAGATAAAAAAAAGTATAAGAAGAAAGAATATGAAAAATATAAAGAAAATACAAGATCTATAGCAAATTAAAGGAGAACACTTCAATGTGGAAACATTGTTGAATTTATTAAGTACCATTATGTAGAATTAAAATCATCGTTCAGAATGCGAGACTAAAGGCATTGATGTCTCCCAGACACATCCACGATTCAACGTTATAAAAATAATTCGTAAGACATCTGAACGCTTAAAAACTTATCATACGGTTGTGAAACTTAAGTAATTAAAGGTAACGGTATGAAAGTAGCATTGTGTGTCAACATGATAAGGAAGAACCGATAATAGTCAAGTCAAACGACACGCTCGAGCAAATCTACGGCGTCAGAAATTTTGTCCTGATTTCACTTCATGAAATAATTCGAGAAATAATTTCACTTACGTCTGAGTCATTAGATTTCCCTCGTCTATCGTCGTAGTCGTAGAATATTGTCGTTCGTCGTTTTCATTTAGGCAGACGCGAATCGCCGTTACATTTTCACTGTCGATTGTGTCGCTGGTGTCGTTGATGCTGGACGAGTGCTCTTCCGCTTCTTCTTCGGCTATTTCAAAATTACGTGCTATATTTTGCTTGGCTTTGGTGAAATCGTTCCTCGAGGCGAAAGCACCCAGACTTTCTAGATCCTGAGACGCCATGTAGTTCCAAAACACTTTGCTCTGATGTCTTTTAAACGCGCTCATCTTCTCTATTTCACTTTCCTTCCGCGCAACTTTCGCAACAATCCTAATCTCTTTTTATAAAGTATTCGGCGTACTTGTACTCGTTCAAGTAAAAATTGATGAAGATGCCTCAAGGAATACTTCCTAGGAGGTTCAAGTTTGGCGGTAACGACGAGGATGAGCAGTGGAACAACGCGATGCCACACTAGGGTGGTTTCACGACTCAGCAGAGCGAAACGACCCTCCTACAGGTCGCGTGCTCGGAGAACCGTATGGTGTCTATCGCAACCCCCATGGAGTATCCAATCGTTTTCCGCATTGGCACCGAAAACTATTCCTTTTTTTACACCTTTCCTTAAAAATTTGCTTCTTTTCTTCTTATATCTCCGGAACAATTTCTATGCAAACTGCACAATTTATTGCATGCACTAGAAAAAACATGGAAATATAAACTTTTAAGTGACAGAGAATTTAATTATAAATTTTAAAGAAGCATTACCAAACTGTTAAATAATTTGGTCTCGCACATTATTTTGCGCATTTATGTGTAATAATTTGCAACGATGCCGATGTTGTTTGAAATTTATGTGTCAAATCAATAATCCATTAGATGCACACATCGATCGATCGATCTAAACGTATTGGTTCTTCGCGAACGACTGACTCGTCGCTTCCGACTTCCTCCCATAAGTCGCGCTCCCTTCCCGCCTCGAGCTCGTAAGCCAACTCGCATGAAAATAGAGCTCCTCCCCTTCTTCTTTGTCGCCTCTAAGGGGTGCCAGTACCCCCATGTACCTCGGTATGTGTAACCCATGAGTAACCGCCAAAGCGTAACTAGGTTCTCCGTTCAAAGGATGCAGTGGTGTCAATAGGAAATGTCTATTCGATTGATTTTTGTCAATTAAACGTAGATGTTTCGATTTCAGCAGGAAACACAAGACACCTGTCAATTTTTAATAATTTAAAGATCAAATTTAATATAATTAATGATACAACATTAAAAAGAATTACGTGACATTACAAAAATAAAATGACATGTTTTTAGATATGATTATATTTACAGTTACTTGTTTTTTTTTTATAAATAAACTTTGCTAAACAAAGAAGACAGTTCTCGTTTCGAAGAAGAGAGATTACAATCGTGCGGATGCAGTACGTGCGCCACGAGCGACGTCACGAAATCACGCCAATGCTATTTTTAAGGGCCAGGTGTGACACCCGGTTCCCTATCGCTCCCGTGAACATGTGTGTACACGTGGGGGTCTCCCATGCTGAAGAGGCATTCCCACTACCACCGGATCTAGGGGCACGCGCCGCTCTAGACATCTGCGTGAAATGCTTCCAGTGATGAGTGTCCCGCATCTTTGTATGTGTGTATGATTCATTTACAATTAGTGTTCTTTTACGACTTCGGAACAGTTCGATTGGTTTTTACGGATTAGTCATTTAAAATTGACTATGCGTTAGTGGTGGCTGCACTCTCGAAGATTTGTTATCGTTTACGTGATAACATGGTAGCTATTGCACATAATTACAACGTATTAAAAATTATATATCTTGCATGTATTTTATGTACAATTAATTGATTGTATTTTTTTTATTTTTAAATACCTCAGATGTTCATGCACGATACAGCAAATATTTAAATGGGCCACAGATTCTAATTATGATTTAAATCATTCAGAGCGAAGCATACGACTCATAGTTTAGCAAGTTTTATTCCTGGTTTTCCTTTTAGCGATTGTTTCGTGAATCGGTGATGTCACACATTGGAATTTTGTTAATAATAGATTCTTCCGGATGAGATCTTCAGATCTTCGGATGCTTCCGAACGAAATATATAATAAGTTCTTCATAGCACTACATTGCACGAAAAAGCTCTCCTAATATCTCCAATCATACTGTAGAATTAATTATGAAGGTACTATGTACGTACTTTTACCGATAGCAATTTACAAGATAAATTTCACTGAAAGTGAAATCATATGACTGCGTCGAGCGAAAGAAAGCGCGACTTCGACCACTATTTTACATATGCATACTATCTATGTACACGCGAATGCTATATGTGTCTTCACATACATTAATGCAAACAAAATGATTGCAAAAGCAAAGACATTTAACTTTACTAAAATGTCAAGGCTAATTTTACCCGTAAACCTGTTATTATGCGCGCATCTTCGTTGCATTTCATCTTGAAAGAAAAATGATGAAGAAATACGCAAGTATGTACGTCTCAAAAGCGTTGTAAGAGTCATAATCGATACGTATCGGTACATTCGTTTATTATTGGTGATTCAGGATGTCTCTATTCTGTAACGACCGATGTCCAATGGCATTGTCTCGGGAACGTCACATATGCACGGGAACGTCTGCAGTTATGCGTCCCGTAAAAGCATCAAAAGGGTCTGTAGGACCTCTATTGTATGTGGAGATCCGTATGAAATAAGGGACAGCTGGGTGTAGACCGTTATTTAAAGGTGCGCGCTACCGAACACGCGTCTGTTCAAATTGGTTGGTGGAATTTAAATTTCCGATAAGAGATCCAGGAACTTTCATCATGTGTCATGTGCACAGATAACTGTAATTGGAGAGATACAATCGATTTTTCACCTAGCAGAGAATGAATTTTCGAATTCAAAACTTTTCTTTACATACAGATACAGTTTCATTTAATTTTTTAATTTTTTTTTTTTTTTTTTTTTTAATGAAATTATAGGATCCATAAAACATTACCTTAGATTAAGACTGATAACATTGGAGTGATCGAACGAAGTGAACAGAAATATAATAGCCCATTGCATAATAATCATATTTTATGATGTAAAGTTATTGCATATTAAAATACATTCTATTTATTAACTCTTTCAGTCTAGTCAATCTATAAAAAGAAATATTTCCTTTTCACGTAACAAAATTATATATAATATTTATATATAATATTTAGTGTACTTTCAATGTCCATTCCAATTTACTATTTATTAATATAATTAAGTGTATACTAGTATCGTATGTATTATAGACAAGTCACTGTTATGACAAGTCACTTCTATATGTCAATTTGTACCTTCTGCCATCCTTAAAAGGAATTAAATTCAGAATCGGATCGGTTGTTTAGACACAAGATGCGCCATCTACTTACGAACATTATACCAGAAAGTTCTCTGTGTTTTCCACTAGAATTCCATAGCAATTTCTGTTCTTCGAGCAATGCAAACTCATTTTTCATTGGTTTGAAACAATTTGATTTTTTAATATGAACCAATCAGAGAAACGTTAGAATATGGGAAGAAAATGCATCTTTGGCGTTTCAAGTGGAGGCGCCACCTACAGATCGACAATTTCTTATAATTGTGCTTTGCAGTAGAGTTGAAGAAACATCATTCGAGTATAAATTGTGTTCTACCGCTTTAACAGTAATTTACAATGGTAATTAATTAATCTTTATGTTTCTTATGTATATGTGTGAAGTAATATTATTACAATATCGCCAGAAATAATGATAGTTAATTTTTATTACCCGGTTTTGTAGAAAGATGTGACAAATGGCGCACGTGTGTCAATAGATTTTTTTTTTATTATAAATTAAAAAAAACTGTTTCTTAAAAGTAGTATAATAGTTTATATGACAGTTGTAATTTGAAAAACATTTTTTTTTGTTTGATTGATTTTTTTATGTGACAATAAATTAAATGAAAAAGAAAGTAATGAACATGCGAGAAATTTAATGTAAAAATGTATGTAATAATTGAAATACATAGGATGTCTTAAAATCGGTAATGAAAATAATTATAATTTTAATGTTTTGCAGGTTTCTTTGAATCCTGTCAGGATCCTTAAGAATGAAGCAGAAGAAGAAAAGGCAGAAATTGCCAGGCTAAGTTTGTTCGTAGGAGCAATAGCCATTGGTGATTTAGTGAAATCTACACTTGGGCCTAAAGGTATGGACAAAGTATTAGTGGCTCATGGCAGATCTGCAGGACAAGTTCAAGTTACCAATGATGGGGCAACAATTCTTAAGAATGTTGGTGTGGATAATCCGGCTGCTAAAATCTTAGTGGATATGTCTCGTGTACAAGATGATGAAGTTGGCGATGGCACTACTTCTGTAACTGTACTTGGTTGGTATAATTATTTTAATTTCTTTGATATTAATATAAAGGTCAAAATAAAACTTTTTATCATTTGGGTTTAATTATTTTAGCTGCAGAATTATTAAGAGAAGCAGAAAAATTGATTGATCAAAAGATTCACCCACAAACCATAATTATTGGCTGGAGAAGTGCAACCAATGTAGCTAGAGAAGCTTTGAAAAATGCTGCAGCTGATAATTCTGCAGATCCTGAACGTTTTCGTGAAGATCTGTTAAATATTGCCCGCACAACTTTAAGTTCAAAAATTCTATCCCAACATAAGGAACACTTTAGCAAGCTTGCAGTAGATGCTGTATTACGTTTGAAAGGATCTGGGAATTTATCAGCCATTCAAGTAATTAAGAAACGTGGAGGAACTTTAGCTGATTCTTTCCTTGATGAGGGATTTTTGCTAGATAAAAAACCCGGAGTGCATCAACCTCAAAGAGTAATTGATGCACGAATACTTATAGCAAATACTCCTATGGATACAGATAAAATTAAGGTAAAGAAATATATGAGCTTGTTTAATAATTAGTTCTAATTCACCAATAGTCATAGATACATTGGTTTATAGGTATTTGGCTCTAGAGTCAGAGTTGATTCAATGGCAAAAATTGCAGAATTAGAAACAGCAGAAAAGGAAAAAATGAAGGTAATTAATTATATTAAGATGGTAACTAGTAAGAAGAGCTATATTTAATTATTTCTAATCATATGTTCAATTTAGGATAAAGTTGAGAAGATCATAAAACATGGCTGCAACGTTTTTATTAATAGACAATTAATTTATAATTACCCAGAACAATTATTTGCGGATGCTAATATTATGGCTATCGAGCATGCTGACTTTGATGGTATTGAACGACTTGCTCTTGTCACTGGTGGAGAAATTGTTAGTACCTTTGATCATCCTGATATGGTAAAACTTGGTAAATGTGACCTCATTGAACAGGTATGTCTGAATTTGATTCAAATTGTAATTAATGAATTACTGTTTTTAAAAAATTATTAATTTTAGATAATGATAGGTGAAGATACTCTATTACGGTTCTCTGGAGTTCCTTTAGGAGAAGCTTGTACAGTAATTATTAGAGGTGCTACTCAGCAAATTCTCGATGAAGCTGAGAGATCTTTGCACGATGCGCTTTGCGTATTGTCAGCTACTGTACGAGAATCGAGAATCGTTTATGGTGGAGGATGTAGTGAAATGATAATGGCTTGTGCCGTAATGAAAGCAGCCGCTTCTACGCCTGGAAAGGAAGCAGTTGCAATGGAATCTTTCGCTCGAGCATTACAACAATTGCCCACCGTTATTGCCGATAATGCTGGTTACGATTCAGCTCAACTAATTAGTGAGTTAAGAGCTGCGCATAATTCTGGTGCAAATACTATGGGCCTCGGTATATATTTTCTTTATAAATTTTATATTTCTTTATAAATTTTCTATTAAAAATAACATTAATAACCAATTTTTCTTTTGTTTTTTATTAACAGATATGGAGCAAGGAAAAGTAGGTTGTATGAAACGATTAGGAATAACCGAATCGTGGGCCGTGAAGAGACAAGTTTTAGTTAGCGCAGCAGAAGCAGCTGAAATGATTTTACGTGTGGATGATATCTTACGAGCTGCACCCAGGAAACGCGTCAAAGATCGCGGCCGTTGTTAATTACACGGATACCCATTGCATTATTCGCACTACTTTTTTTCATACTATGAAATTATGATTAAATAATAAACAATTTAGCTTCATCTATTTTAATTGATACTAATTGATACCAATATATACTAATTATTTCATATTATTAATTTCACATCGCTGTTAGAAAGAAAAGTATTATTTCAATATATACTAATTATTTCATATTATTAATTTCACATCGCTGTTAGAAAGAAAAGTATTGGAAGGATTTATAAAACAATACGAATCATAATTTTGTAATCATTTTTTATAACAATACAATAGGTTTAACATTAATAAATGCTTCATACCTTGAATTTGTATTTTCTTCACTAAAGCTTTGCACCAGCAACGTACTTCATACAAAATTTTAATAAAAAATTAACAGAAATATTTATAACTAGTATGGAATTGTAAAAAAAAATTAAAAATATTCTTTTGTTAATGGTACAGTTGTAACGAATACTCTTTTATATAGTCTCGTGTACATTACACCAACATTTAAATACAGATCTATACCAAAAATAAGATATGTTTTTGAGAAAATTAAAACCATTAATGTCTTTTAGAATAAGGGAACACTAATAAACCAAACATCTACATTTAAATGCGACAAAATAATTTGTTGCTTCAATAAGCAAACCGTAATATTGGATCATAACCGAGTTTATCAAGGTTGGGATTACAAGCAAAATTAATCATTGGAGGTGGACCACACATAAGTACTATTGTCTCAAATGATGGAGGAAACATACGTTGCTTTATCATATCAGAATCTATATATCCAATGCTATATGGCCAACTTTCACGAGCGGAATCTAATGTATACCAAAGTTTTAATTTGTTAGGATGATTTTTTGCAATTTCATCTAATTCATCCCGAAGTAATATATCTTTTTCTGTTTGATTAGCATAAAGTAGAGAAACTTGAGTTTCATCTGTAGTATCCTTTAATATAGCACGAATTAATTGCAACATTGGTGTGATTCCTGTTCCACCAGCTAACATTACAATCTGTAATATAAAAAGTAAGTTTGTTACTTAAATTTTATAAATAGAAAATACAATTGTATAAATTAAATATATATACCTTTTTAATATTATATTCTACAGGTGGACTTTTTCTTAAAATTTTTATACAGAACTTCCCATGACCTTTATAAACAAGTCGACCAGAAGGTCCCCTAAAATCAACTGTATCTCCGATTTTCAAATTGTCCAAGTACTGAGACAATTTTCCTCCTTCCGGAAATTTTGGATGTACATTTTTAAAATAAACCTAAATATATAATTTGATTTATAACTTTCACATTGAATTGCATGACAGATCATATCTTATTATTTACCTTAATAACAAGATCTACATAACCATGATCATCATCACTTGATACAGGAGTATAAGAACGTATAACAACTTCTTCTCCAATTTTTACTGTTAAATGTACATGCTGACCAATTGGTAATCCTAATACATGATCTGGAGTAGGCAATGCAAATCTGAATTTTCTTGTATCATGATTTATTACGTCTTTTTTTATTAATGGTAAACTATATTTTACAACTGGATCAACTAACAAAACCGGAGCTTTCTTTTTTTTATCACTATTCCAACTTTTGTAGAATTTCACTACTAATCCTATTACAGCTATGGTTCCTACAGCAGCTAATACTGGTACAAACTAGAAAATAAAAAGAAAACATAAAAATTACAAGTTTTGAAAACAAGATTTGTAATTCCCAACTACTGATTTATATAAGAAATTAGTTTAAACTATGCTGTACCATATACTTAGAAGATGATAACAACAAAATAAGTTCAAAAGTTCAAAATGTGACTATATTATTGAATGTCATCTTTATATACATATAGAAGCACAAAATCATAAATATTTATGAGTACCTATTACAACAATAAGTGGGAAGTTCAACTTCTGAACAATCAATTTATTGAATCAAATGACGCATTATTTCACAAACACTCTTTCTCATTTATACAATTATTAAATCGCTCCTTTTACATATTCATAGAAATTAGAAACTAATACTTAGAATAAAACAATAATAAACTAAATTTTAAAAGGCAGAAATTGATTTCTCAAAATTATTCATAAAAACAATGAAAACCAGTTACATGTCATGACTTATTTCTCTAATATTTTTCATTAATATAAATAATATTTCATTATATTTTTTCGGAACTTCAATTTTTTTTATTCAAATTTACTTACCAATGATCGTAAATTTGACATCGTAAATTAAGTTTACACGTGATTCCAGCTATAGCGAAAGTGTAAGACTAAGGATCTGGCCAGAGGAAGAAATAGAGGGGATTGATAAAAAAAAATTCACAAGTACTAACGGTTAGAGATTATTCGTATTGGAAAAGAATACAGAATATGCCTTTCGTTTATTACCAGTTTATCACCGGTTTCTGAAATTTCTATGCGCACGCTTCGAGATATTGCCGGCTTCTACGTGGGATCAGATATAGGGCGCTATCCTTTAAAATAGATCTTATTTTCCTTGATCTAAGAACAGTTCTACTATTCTAATGTATTTATAGATACATGTGTATGCTACTGGAAGTATTATGTACAAACATACATTTATATGATACAATAAATGTAGCTTTATGATGATCATCAAAACAAAAATTGTTTCATATTTCCTATAAAGTATCACATAACCTGAAGATTCCATATATCGTTTATATATTATTACATTACATAAATAACATTTTTATTAAATGAATACCACGGAGCATGCATTATATTAAATATCTTCAATTATATTTTTTGTACATTTTTAGTTTTTATTAAATTATATTATAATTTAAATTATAAACGTTAAATTACATATATATATATATATATATATATATATATATATATATATGTATATATATGTATATACATATATATATATATATATATGTATATATATATATGTATATACATATATGTGTATATATATATGTATATATATGTATATACATATATGTATATATATATATACACATACATATATGTATATATATACACATATATATATGTATATATATACACACACACGTACATATATACACATATATACACATATATACATATATATACATATATATACATATATATACATATATATACATATATATACATATATATACATATATATGTATGTATATATATATGTATATATATGTGTATATATATATGTATATATATATGTGTATATATATATATATATACACACACGCGTTACGAATAGTTTAATAAAAATATACATATTCATTTATGTATCACCATACCTATACGATTCATTTAAAATTAAAAATTAATGAATAGATTTGCATGAATTTAAATTTATTAACACTTCCATTTTATTCGTCGTGCAAAACGGATGTAGCGAATAAAAAGGAAATTTGTAAATGCAATTAGGCAATGAAAAATTTTACATAAATGATTTGTTAAAACAATCACACGAGAGTTAAGAGACATGTACATACTTCTTCATGTTATTTATTTAAATATAATTATTTGGTTATGTTAATTTGATACAATGATTTAATCCTTTAATTAATTTCAAATTAAAATGAAAATATATATGTAAGTGAGTATTTTAAAAAACAAGAAGGTTATTAAATATAATATACGCACGTAAGGTCCAGTTGATGTAAGCTTCTCTTTATCCAACATAATGACTAAGATAATATTTACACTATTATATGCACAATTATGTTTATAGAATTCAGTTTGATTTGTTTCTGATTGTGAGTACCGTTTAGGAAAATATTTCAATTATAAATCAATCTTTACTCTAAACTACATCAATATTTACTCTATGAAAATTCGTTGAACAATTCGTTAAACTATCTATCGCTTAACTGAATGACCGTACAATTTTTAAGACTGATATTTGCTATCGAATGATAAAACAGTCCTGATAAAAATTAGCATATTTTTTACTATTTTAAGTTACTTAGGCAATTTTAGATTACTCTTCAGTAATTTGGACAATAGACATATTCTCATTTTTTTAAAGTGTATACTGATATACAGTTTGTAACATTATATTTCCTTTAACAATTATTTTAAAAGATTAATGTTATATGATGAGACAGTTATATAATCTAGTTTTATGTGTTTATGCATATAGTCATATACGTATATGTCCGTGATAAGAGATATGTCCGTAGAAAACATGATGATTTTTTAAGATTATTGTAACAGTAACTCGTGTTATCTTATATATAAATATATGAATAAATGTATCTTTATATAATTATTTTAATAATTTACAGTATGAAAATAAATTTAAAAAAAAAATATATATATATATAGTACAAAAATACATAAAATTTATTATATATTATTATTATTATTTATTAAATTTAAAAAAGAAATTTATTCTACAATAATAAATTTTTTATGTTGTTCCATAATGCGATATATTTATATAATATCAAAATATAATATAATACAATTCATATTGTGTTGATATTTATTGTTAGTAAGTAGCGACATCTTCGAAATTGTTTGAATTATGTATAAGATATATATGTATAAGATATATATGTCCGTAGAAGACATGATTTTTTAAGATTATTGTAACAGTAACTCGTGTTATCTTATATATAAATATATGAATAAATGTATCTTTATATAATTATTTTAATAATTTACAGTATGAAAATAAATTAAAAAAAAAAATATATATATATAGTACAAAAATACATAAAATTTATTATATATTATTATTATTATTTATTAAATTTAAAAAAGAAATTTATTCTACAATAATAAATTTTTTATGTTGTTCCATAATGCGATATATTTATTAATATCAAAATATAATATAATACAATTCATATTGTGTTGATATTTATTGTTAGTAAGTAGCGACATCTTCGAAATTGTTTGAATTTATAGGTTAGTTAAGTACTTATATGGCATATCAAATATTGGTGTAAACATCGAATGACCGTATAGTTTCAAAATCATGTTTGCCTCGTGATTTTTGACGTGTTTAATTTTATATATCAATGGCAGTGTTGCATCGTGCTCTATTTACATGGTTTAATCTTTTAATTTTTCTGATTCTGCTTGTCTTGAGGCTCGATCAGAGAATACAATGGAATTGGTTCATTGTTTTTATTCCAATGTGGTTGTATGATCACATACTTTTGGTTTATATTGTTTTTAATATGATATCTCATTGTAAAAATGGACGTGTTATTAATTTACGCTGGGAAGTAAGTTGAATAACAAGATATAAGTTAAAAGAAATATAATAGACTATATTATACATACAGTTTCATCAAAAACTATTACTTGTATGTAAATTGTTATGAAATAATTTATTAATAAAAGGATTATGAAGCTTTGTATTTCAATTTATATATGTTATTCCCCTAGTTACATAAATAAATGAAAGATATAGTATTCATTTTACTGTATTAATAGAAATTTCATTAAAAAAAAATTTAATTCATCATGTATATGTTGTAAGTGAAATTATATGTAACATTTGTTGAATGAAACTTTAAATTATCAGTAAATACTTCTTAGTTTCTTATAAGTAGATAAATCATAATATTAAAGTTTATAAGTATAAATTTCTGAATGTATTTCATATATAATGCAAAGCCTATGAATTTGATATAACTATTTATCTTGATGAAACTGGTTACTTTGTTGCATTTTATGAAAACTGAAATAGTTTTTTTTCAGATATGGTATATGACAGCTGTGTTCATGAAACTAAGTGCCCAAATTTTAATATGTTTGAAATTAGAAGCACCACATTGGTTTTTACCAGCAAAAGTTGTTTTGGCACCGTTTTGGATTCTTCTTCCAGCATTGGCAGTTGACGTTTTTGTACATTTGATATATCATTATCGATATTAATAATGACTAAGTCACAATTGACTCAGAAATATTACAATAAGTGTATGCAATATTTATCATATTTTATATAAGTTAAATTATGAATAATTATTTTTAATGTAACTGTTGTATTAATGTTAGCTAATTTTATTTGTAAACAATAATTTATACTTTTCATATTTAAGAATATTTCATATTTTTATAAATTATTGAATTTATTAATTGATAATTCAAGAATGCATTTTAAGTAACTTTATTTCATATGTGTTAATGTTTTACTTTGAATTTTATTTCATATGTGTGTGTATACGAAAACTTCCTTACATATCAATTTTTTGTTAAAATCTAAGTGCACTTTCAGATATGTTAGTCACAAGATGCCAGTCTAGCGTACTATAAATACTCTATTGCACAAGGATGAATAGGACAAAGATATAAATAAGTAACTCTATACCAGCTTCATTATTGAAGCTTTCCTCATTAGTTCATAAGACTGTCATCATTTGCAAACAGTAAAGTGATTACAATATTTCTTAATATATTTATTAAAATAAGAAATAAATAACAATGAAACACTGGAAGAAGTTGATGTAGTTACGGTTACTGTTATGCAATATGGTTCATTGACAAGTGTCTTTTGCTTGTATTGTGCATGTAATTATTCCAACAACCATCTGTCACATTTCAAGTTGCATACTATTGAAATTTTTTCATCGGAAATGATCAGTGGAATTGTTGTTTAGTGGAATACAGTACTCACAAGACAAAACGTTTTCTTAGCTTAGTTGACAGTAGAACAAGTTTTATAACATTTACACAGTATTCTTATATTTTGATTGTTTTCAACTGAATATTTTATGTGAGTGAAAGTTATGAATTTACAAAGTGGGCAACAACAATCGTAGTGATTCATTATATATTTGAATTTTTGAATTTGCAAAGATGGATAGTAATATACAACAGGTAGATCATTAGATATGTTTTTTACAATTATTAGTAAACAACGTAAAATTAACAATAAATTCAGAGATTAAAATTTAAACTTACTATTTATTAATATTTAAATAAACAGATACGTACTCTATCTACTTTATTCAATTAATGATTCTTGATTTATTGCAATTTTCTTTTACAGATGAATGTGATTTATTTTATATTTCTATGTTTATTATTATCATTACTGAAAAATGGAGCTGATGGAGGCTCAGTTACAGTAACAGAAGTCCCAGCTGGTCATTTAGCTGAACTTCCATGTTTAAGCAGT
This sequence comes from Lepidotrigona ventralis hoosana, assembly GCA_002806875.1. Lineage (NCBI taxonomy): Eukaryota > Metazoa > Arthropoda > Insecta > Hymenoptera > Apidae > Lepidotrigona > Lepidotrigona ventralis. The sequence continues at coordinate 169,581 of NIPQ01092109.1, read as the reverse complement.
GATGATTATCATCGTTTTATGTTTTGGCAACTTACTGATGATAATCGCATTATTGGACCTGGAAATCCAATGGATGAAAACAAGTACAATTATGAAGTGCTAACAGGAAAGCTTTTCATAAGGGTAAATAACTATTCTAAAAATATTTTTTATTACTCTTACCTTAAAAAAATTGTTTTCAGGGTGTATCAACAGCTGAATCTGGCTTCTATAAGTGTGTTTCTAAAGGTATATCAGATCATTCTGCTATTAATATTCATGTTGTTGAATTAATAGTTAAGAAAGATTGGGAAGATGTTTGGGAAAATGATTTTGAGGTATATTAAGATACTGTAACATAATAAATATATTTTTGCTATATGTTTTAAATGCCTTATTTTTGTAATAGACAAATTTATTACGGGGTATGGCTGCTGTTATGGTAATAGTTGTTGCTATAGCTGTTGTCCTTTTCATTATCACAACAAAAAGAAAACGCAATCGCAGATTTTTTGGTAATTATAAATATTAAGTCCAACTTTTATATGAAACAAAAAATCGTTTTTTGTTTCATTCATATTAAATGAATTATTCTAGATTTGGAAGAATCAAGAGAAAATTCTCCTGCAAAGTATACACCAAATGTCTATACTGGCCCTGCACCAACTATACCAACAATCGATGAAGGGGGTATTGATAATGAAGCTCTTGATATTGATTTTCCAAGGGTACTCAAACAAATGCAAAAATAATAAATAATTTTGTAGTATATTCAATGAAAAATTTTTTATAGTAGATGTAATAAAAGTGCAATATGAATAATACATCGAAAGACATACACACACATATATAGTCATATTCGTTTATGTACATATACATTGGTTTAGGAATTATGCTATGAAGACATAAAATTCATTTCATAAGTAAAAGAATCATTTCTAATTGCAGATGAAAAGAAACATGTATGTATATTTGTATATTTGTATATATATATATATATATATATATATATATAAATAATGATTAAATTGTTTAATCATACGTTTATTGAGAACTTGCAGTTATTCCATGAGTAGTATCTAACATACTATCATTAGTTCCATCATCTTCGTCTTCTTCATCATCTTCTTCAGGTTCCACTTCAGTTTCTAGTAATCTTATTTTCCTATTATTTTCATTTAAAACAGCGGCTACTTTTCGTGCACCGCTGACTGCTATTTTTTTAGCAGATATACCTTGAAAAGGCCGTGGCCAACTGTTACCTAAAAGATCTACTAAACTAAGTACATTCTGATCTTGACTTTCAAAAATTCGAGTATTATTCAATGGTAACTGTACAAGGTATGATGCGTGCGTATGCTTATTAAGTAACAATAAACTAAGATATTCACTAGAGTAAAATTGTAAATCAACTACAGTATAATCTAAGTACGCTTTGGAATAAGATTCTGCAAAAGACACAGACAAAAAGTTACTTTAGTTCTAAAAATTAAGTTATTACATACGTATTCATATTAAAATAACAAACCTGTTTTATGATCTGTATCTATTGTAGCCAATTTAAAACTGAGAGAAATAGGTTCCATGGATGAACATTCAACTTTAAACAATCTCAATATTTTATGATCTACATCACATGTAGCTACTAACAAACCATCATTATTTGTTGTAATTTGTGACGATGTAAATCCTATAGATGGTGATAAAGCAATATTTGATATGGTGAAATGTTCAACTAGGCCTTGATAAGATTCACGAAATACATTATGTATGGCAGTAATCAATTTCGCATGAGACTGCAATAAAGAATAATTAAGATCTTGTTTCACAATAAGTGGATGATCGCGAAGGCAATGATTTTCATCGAGCATGGTAGCCCATTCGCTTCCTTCGGGAGTTAAACAAATTTGTAAATTTTCCCGTCGCAAGTATTGACCTAACTTTTCTAAATTTACTCCTTTCCTTGCTCCAACGCCGGGTTCAGTTTTATCAAAACCGCGTAAAAATTCTGCTATAAATGTTAATTCTTGTTGGCTGACGCGACTTACTTCAGATGGTATTCTTTCATCTGATAATCTTAAAATGGCGACGTACAGCCACCTTAAAATAAAAATATAGAAAATAATGAAATAGAGAAAATGTTAGACAAGAATTATAATTTTTAAACATACCGGAAGAAGGCTTTATAATCACGCATACTGTGATCTATCACTTGTTGAATTTCAGAAGATTTTGCTAGAAAAGCTTCTGATGCATGGAGAGCATTAGTTATAATACTTTCGTCAGTGAGTCCTAGTAATTCATATGGACCACCTAATCTGACCATTCCTCTCATTTCAGCTAATTGATATACCAGGGCCATTCCAACACTAGTTAAATTTTTTAAGACTAATTTCTACAAAATAATAATGTATTGTTGTGATAGAGACAAATTTTAAAAAATTGTTACTGTCATACCTGTATATTGCTGTAACACATTTCAATACTGTGTCCCAACTTTTTTAAACCCTTTTCAGTTAAATCACGTAGCAAAAAATTCTCTAAGTTTTGCGTAGGTATACCAATCATTAATAATTCTAGAAAATCTGCAGCAACTCCACCGGGTGGATTTGTTTCCGCATATCGCGCAAGCTTCTCATCCATTTCCAAAAGAATTGTTTCCCACGCTTCAGATATTGCCATTAATGTACGTGAAAGATAATCCATCAAGTACTCAATATTAGCTTGAGCCTGTGCTACCTCAAATTTAGATAAAAATTTTAGATAGAAATTTAGTTGTTATAACAAAATTTCAAAATATATCAAGCTAAGAACCTTTAAAAATGCTGTGCTTTGTTCTAACAATGGACAACATAATCTACTTGCTTTGATGCCATTATTATCTTTCCACGTGATCCACATTAATTTATCAACTCCTCCACTAATTTCTAATATTTGGCCATGACCAACAGAAATTGTACCACAGTAGAACATTCCAAATACATACATTGCAACGTTTCCATCATCTAAGCCAAGCTATAAAAAGGTACAATTATTTATAAATGATTAAAATATCTTAAAGTGATGACAATATTCTAAAAATATATACTTACAAAAAGTATGTCCAAAGTTTGAGATAAAAATTCTTTGCGTTCTGGTTCTTGACCGAAACTTCTGTTTAAGCTAGGTAAAGGTGGAAGATATTCTCCAGTTGGTAGCATATTTGCTTTGTTACCATTTAATGAAGTATCATTTTCCAAATTTGCTAATGGTAGCCATGTCATGCATGTAATTGCATTGTGCAACATCAATTTTATTCTATGTATAATATTTTTATTTTCAATATCTACAAGACACACTAATTTAGAACTTTCATAACAAATTGCTAGAAGTTTTCCATCTGGTCTCCAGGCTAGATTCACTATAGTATCAGATTCTTCTTGAGGACTTAACAACCATACTCTTTGCCATGTTAATCTGTGCAATGTAACTTCTCCTACAATAATCATTTTAATAAATATAATATTATTTATTACATTTATAATCATTAAGAAATAATATTACATTTTTATTATCTTATTTAAAATATAAATAATTAATATTGACTATGAAATATTGTAGTAATATAAATAACTGGAAAATTTAGTTTTCTTATTATTTAAGAAATCTAACCTTTTACATTTGCAATTGCTAACAGATCCATTTTTGGAGACCATTGCATCCGTGTTACTTCAGCTAAAAGTTGTCTTTCTTCTAATTGCCTCATACTACCTGCCATTTTTGTAATATTCATCACAATTTAATTTGCAACATAATTCTACCAAACTATTGAAAACCGCAATTTTGAGGTTATGTTTACCACCAGTATAGTTTGTTTATAAAATACTACATATACATAATAAGCACTGTAGAAGCTGTTTCCTTACTTGTATTCCATTAAACACACACATAAATAAGTATATGCATATTCATTGATAATTAACATTTTTCGGAAAACATATTTTTACATATGTTTTATGTACAGTTTCAAAATTTTTATATTCATCATATCTCTGAAAAATGTAATTATAAATGAAGTTTAAGTAAATATAATAGAATAATAAAAAATTTACGTATGTAGTGTCTTTTTTAATATAATTTTTGAAATACAACCAAAGATAATATAATATAATATTCAACTATATGTTATATAGCTTTTTAATTTACTCGAAGATCGGAGTATTAATGTTTCATAATTGAAAAATTCACGAATAAGCGTAGCAGGAATGCGACAGTTAAACAAATTGTCTAAACGTTGCCAAGACCAATTCAGCGAATGTTGAAGGTACAGACTTAAAAATTAAAAATAAACGCCGCTATTGGCGTTGTAGCATGCGTATAAGCGATCGGGCATTATAGACAAGATTTCGTGCCTAAACAAATTTTTAATAGAAATATCATTTCGAGTTTCATGCGCTATGTATATTATAAATAAATTGTTATAATATACGTACGAATAGAATAAACCGAGATGGGATGCGTTCTTCTCTTTAGAAAATGAGGTCACTGAAGTTCAACTCACAATTGGACCAAACCAGATTTTCATGCCATCGCGTTTTGAGGCAACTTTGAATTCTAAAATTCAAATGATATCACAGATGTAATTGATATTACAAAGATTAGAAGTTTGATTTATATTTGTATTTATTTATTTTTTTGTTTTTTGGAATATTGAGTCTTACAATGGCATTTGCTTTATGTTAAAAATTTTGAAATAAGTTTGTAAAAATCAGGGACCACAGCATTTTGTGCACAAAGGAAACAAGATTTTTCGGTTTTGGAAATTTTAGAAATTTTACAAATATTTTCCTGTACTCGCAACATCGATAATTTAAGCTTAAAGCTAAAATATTTATGATTAATTAATATGCAGGGAAATTAAGAATTGGAAAAAAATAAATATGTTTTATGACAATTATAAACTGCGCATTATCATTGACGAAAATATCAAAATTTATTAAAAATTTCAAGTTCCTGGCAAAAAGTGTCGTACTAAAGTCAAGAATTTTATTTCTTACAATTGCAAGGCAGAAGAATGTGATACACAAACAAAGTAGAAAAAGGTATAGCTTAACATTCTGAGTCCGCCATATTTGCAATATTCAACAAAATTTGATATTTTAATAAACGTTGAATGTCAAGACATAATAAAAAAAAAGACAAAAAACTACGAATGAACAAAAAACTCATTCTTTTTGTCCTTTTATTTGAAAGATTAATTCATACTTGAAGATGTAATCTCCATTATTTCTATATTCGTCTAGTTAATTAAAATTGGTTCACCCTAAAACCTCAATACCCGAGACGCTTGCGTTCACGTGGTTCTCAACTGGCGCCCCATGGATCCTCTTGATCAATTCCGTAGATCCACTCACAATACTTAATCATCAAACAATCCTTTTACTTCTAAATTTCTTCTTCAGTCTCAGTTCACTGATCTATTCAAAATAAAGGGAAAGTGGCGAATGAAAATTTGGAAGAACTCGTCAAATCAAAATCTACTCGTCGAATCAATGTATCCATAAGTTTATTCATCGATATCGAAATTCATTCAAGTGGCATATCCAGAACGAATAGGGTAAGGTTTACTTGTTTACTTGTAGAACTGGATTCGTCGTTTCGAGATTTATTCATCAAAGTCTACTGACTGATACAGCGTGATACGATCGTGGCAAAGTTAGCCGAAGAGGAAGAGTTCGTCGTGGCGCGTTCGATGTTGGAACAAAGTCGATCGAAGGTGGTGGTCGGCTGGCGAAGAACGCGTGCGGAGCAGGAGGGCGCCGAGGAACGCCACTGGCCACGTGACCCGCCAGCAGAATCCGCGGCGTCCGCCGAAAATCTAAATCCGTCCGAGCCGAGAAGAAGAGGCACCCGCCGCCGGCCTCCGGGGACTCGCCGCCCGAGAGACCGCAAACGCGATAGTCAATAATTGCCTTTAGGGTGCACCGGACCGGCGAGCGCCAGCAGACAGAGATCGAGACCGTGTGATCATCGTCCGCGTGTGAAACACAGCGACTCGTCGCACCAGCCGAGCCCCGTTTCCTCGGTGGCTTCGAAGCACCTAGAGGAGGGTAGCCAACACGTTGACAGGATGATACGCGTCGACGAGACTGACCCGGTGGGCGGTAAGGGAGAGCAAGCATTTCTCGATATACACCGAACGGCGTGCCAGCTTTATGGAATGATCACGATTGCATCGAACACCGTCGTGACTTCTTTGTGAAATAGTTTGATGGCAACGATTGGAATATAGATGTATAAAGTTCGCGTAGCACGATATATTATCCATGTGGCGGGCACATGGTCGAGGATCTCAAGTATAGAATTGTCGAAGATCATCGCGATCTGTTTGTGAAGCATTGAATAGGAAACGATTGTTGGAATGTAGATATGAAGATATAAGGCTTTCAAATTATAGCATATTATACGTATGGTGAATAGGATTCAGTGTCAAGTGTAAAATTATCCAATTGTCGAATGACGAAAATGATTGTTGGAATAGAGTAATAAACAAAATTTTTTTAAAGTAAAATATATTAGATTGGCGTCGAGGATTTTAAGTGTGAAGTTGTTTCCTCTTGGAAGAAATATTTTAATATATATTTCATTCTGTTGAAGCTAACTGTAGATTGATGTGTTGAGTAAATCTGTACGCGAAGACTACAGTGACACGAAAGATGTTCGTTTCTATAAGATAGGAAAAAAGTGTTAAAACTTTTTAAAATAATGAAAGGTAGTTCACTCATGATGATTTCCACTCTTATCCAAGTGAAGCGTGGCACAGCGTGTTTCGAGCGTGGTTTTTCTTTAAATAAATGCAGTGATTCATTGGAATTTGGGACGGTGATAGAGCGTCGTTGGTTGTTTACCGATCTCTTTGAACGATCGGTCTCGATGAACCCCGAAATCGTTCGAGGCTACGGATGTTCCTAACCAGCTGTCTCGTACAAAACGATGAAATGAGGTCGCGACCGACACGAAACTATGCGGGGAGACGCTTGTTCAAAGTGGAATTTCGTATCGAAACAAAAAGGAAACTCGCAGTACTTGCATATCTCAGTCATTCAGAAGCCACATTGATCAACTCTGTAAATTGAAAAATAGGGGAAGAAAAAGGAAATGATATTACAAATATTATTTTAATATTACACTTTGCATCTACCACTTCCTTGTGGTAATTAAATTCATGAAATTGAATTTCTTGAGAAATTTAGAAAAAATAAAGTGGATCAAACTTGGCTTTTCGATTGGAGATTCGTTTAAGTCGTAAGTTAATATAAAAAAAATAATCTGACTTTTAATTCGTCATTTTGGCCTAATTCGAATTAAAATTTTTATTAATATTGATTAAAACATTTCAATTTCCATCGTTTTTGCGTAGTAAAGTCATAAACATCGTACATATATATTAACGTCTGACTACGGTTAAGATAAAAATCGTTAAATTTATACGCGAGACAATTCGATATATTGCGCACCATTTTCTGTATGTCAGAGTTGATGAGTTGGCCAGGTTCCCTTATTAGGATCATTAGAAAACAGACAATTAGCGTGCAATTTGGTTTTCATTTTGAATATCACCGTGTTAAATCGTTCTCGACAAATCTTTGTGGCAAAAGAACGCGCCAGTCACCGGAACTTGCTGCCGGTAACGGAACTCGAGTCAAGTTTCAGCACGATCAGCTTTCGATTCGAGCAACAAATCTTTCATATACGAAATTCACGTGTCAACGATTCGGCTCTCTTTATAAAGTTTTTTTACTTTTCAATTATAGTTTTGTTCTCGAATCAGTTCATTTTCAATTGAACACTGGGAGGAAGTAATTTTCTATACGTTAATTGGATCGATTTCCACGCGCTTCGTTTAAAATGCAGCTAAATACTTGAACATTTCTATTTATAATGTCTCTTTTAAATTTTAATTTCGCATTTTCTCTCTGTTGGAGATTTAAATTGAATAAATTAATTAAATTTATGTGTGTGTATTACGTATTTCTATTGCTTCAGTCTTTTAAATAGGTGGATACTGTTAATTGTGCGACCGATGTTGACAGAGATCATGAAATGAAATTACCATTTATAACATTAGAAATTACCTTTCATCTTTATAAAGTAAATTAAATACAAAGATACGACGAAACACTAAAGTATTTTAATTTATTTTTCAACTGATCGCATCAATCATTTATTGTGATCACTAGTACTACTGTTATAATTATACAGCAACTCGATTATTGGTCGATATTTCTATATAATTTTTGGAGAAGATTAATTTCTTTAAAGAAATTCTATATGTAGAATATTTGATTGAAAATCTTCTAGATTATCTTGCATGAGTGTGATAATACCGTGAAAGTGCAGCACGATCTAAGTAGGTCGAAAATTTATCACTTTATCACAATCTTCAAATTTTTTTAGTTAATTATTCCATGTAAAAATTGGAAAAAATGGCGTTTTACAGAGGTCGAGCCGAGTTTCCCCTATCGAAATGTGACGGTGCGCCGTGGAGTGGAATTCAACGATCATTACGACGTCCAATCGGAGATCGGACGGTAAGTGATCATACATCGATATCCATCGATCACTGGTGTATTTTTATTGTTGACAAATATTATTGACGAACAAACGTATGGCACAAAGAACGATCGATTCGCGACAATAGCGATCCGCTGTTAAATGGCTTTAATTGGCAAACATTTTTCATCACGCGCGTTCGTCTACGTGTTCGCGATCGGCAATGGACCGGGGCAAAATTATTCGCTACGTAGCTTTCCAGAGCCGACACACGATCGAATTTATGCACGTAGAGGCACGATCGTTGCAAATATCGCGGCGAGCCGCAGGGTCGGCGGGCATGCTGTTTCTGAATTTGACACAATATGCGTGCTAGCATTGCGCAATCATTATACTAGCTGCCCCCGAGACTCTAATGCATGCCTCAGGCGTAGAGGAACGCTTCAAGGAACACGGAATTTCTGTTGCTGAAGGACAGACTGTTTTGTGTCTGAAGAGCCAGCTCGTTCGACAAAGATCAGTGAAATCAAAACCTCGGTAATATCAGATTCTGCTGTAAATTCGTTGTCTAATTGTTTTTTCTTCGATGAAAAAGAAGAACACTTTCAATGTTTTGAAAAAATTTTCTAATTTGAAATTGAAATAAGAAATCACGCTTATTTTGTTTGTAGATAGTGACAAGGGAAAGGTTAATATTATTTTTTGTAAAATCCTTTATATTACTGAAAATTGATAAATTGGAATATTAATCAGAATATCGCTTAATTTTTCTCGTGATCTTACGAAGATCAACATTTTAGATGTTTCCTTGTTATTTTTTCACTAGGTCGAAAACCGATTAATTGAACCAGATGCCAGAACTTGAAAATTAAATCAACGTAAATTTTCAATTTTTATTAATTTCGCATCGTGCAAATGATGCAAATGATATTCAGATATTTGGACTAGGCCGAAGAAGGTTCAAAAAGATAAAAATAAAAAATAAAAAAAAATGATTTGGAAGCAATTTGAAAAGTAAAGAGAATCGTCAAGAAATATTTGAAATGCTGGAACATCGAGGGCATAGGTGATAAATTTCCCGTGGACGGCAGTAGACGTCGGTAAAGAGAGATCGAGGAAGAGGAAGGGAAAAATTCGAAACCTTGACGTGTTTATTCCTTCCGGCGAACGTAGTATTCCTGTCTTGTATACATCGTAATCTTTCAGTTACTATGCGTGCCTGCCATTATGAATGAGACTCGGACCTGAATGGTCTTTACATGCAAGGCTGCCGCTTTCACGAGCCAGTAAAACCTACCTACGTAATAAATTGTTGGAATGTCTGTTCTTTCCAGTTGCGCCTTGCATTGCGATCCACGCGATCTATCGTCTATATTCCTCGAATCAATGTGTATCGTGTGAAATTATTGGCAACATTCTTCGTACCTTCGTACGAAGAAATCGTTGAAACTTCGAAACGTCATTTCGCGATTCGAAAAGAGCTTACATCGAGGAGCTTGAACGAGTGGATTTTTATTTTTAATCAGGAATCGATACACAGGTTGATTCTTATTTTTAATTGGGAGGCATACAATGGTGATTGTGTATATTGGCAAGCTTAGGCGCGAAGTATTGACAAATGGACCGGCGCCAAAGGTAAGATGTCTGAATGTCAATGACGAACTATTAGTGAACCGTCAATTTTGAGTGATCGCTTTTGGTCGAACGAACACCGAAAATACTTCGCAGATGACTTAATGTTTGCGATTGTTTAGGGAAAATGGTTAAATCATGACGCTTTAAATTTTATTCGCGAAGGAAATTCCATTGTATTTACACTGCGTATTTCCACGGATGAGCGTCGATACTTTTAATTTGGGATTGAATAATAGTTGGCAAAATGTATTGGAATATTCGTGACACGAGATAAACAACGACGCAATAGATAAATAATTATTACACGTGGTAGAAAAATAATTCTACTTGAAGTGTTGTATTCCCTCTACAGGAAACGTAGATGTTGATATCGTTTCAAGAATCGAGGAATTTGTATATAATTCCTTAGAGACCCTTCAGATTTTCGCACTATCGTTCAATATTGATTTTCAAGATCAAGTTCAGAATTGCAGAAACGAACTTCTCTGTTAAAAAAAAATTTTTACGCTACTATAAATTTCTTACAATAAATAATACAAATAAATAAATAACACAAATGTGAAAATTACTTAAACGTTATACTCACTTCAGATAATCAGAAATAGAAGCTAGAAATCAACTGAACTATTCAAACCATTTATATCTCGAAATTCCAACGAAGCGTGCACGATTTTGAGTCATTGGCCATTTTACAACGAGATTATTTCATTCATGACTCGATATTTCTGTCTCTGTATTCCAAGAAAGGGTCCACGATCACGAATCATCGAGCATGACTCTAATAACAAGTTGTACGATCGTAAATCATGTTTTCCAATTAACCGAAACCGTTTTCATCGTTCCTCGATCGTTGTCGAATTGGCCGTTTTCCATCTGAGAGCTGCTAGATACATACATATAATCGTATCCACCGGCGAAAAATATCTGCTCGATGGTCGTTGAATCGAATCGAAGTGTGCTGTTCAGCTTGATAACGAAGGTATGCGAAGAGTCGACGTTGCATCAAGTTCCAAGTGCAATCAAGGTCCTTGCACGTCTATAAATAATGCGTTTTTCGCGGTGACTGACGTTCGTGCGTCGAGTCGCTTAGCATCCCGACACCTCTTACACCCTTGAGCCATGAATTCGATCGTCCATCGTCATTGCATCTTTTCGTTCTTTGCGTTCGTCTGTGTACTTACAATTACGGATTATTTCTCACTTTATTGAGAAATTTGGAAATTTTTACTTAAACATGTCGTATACTGTAGAATATTCTTAGTTGTTATTATCTTCTTGATGCAAAAAGAAAGGAAGAAAAGCAATGCTCTAAGTATCTTAAGCTGATGATATTTTCAAATTTTGAAATATATATCCTATCTAAGGATAGGAGAATAATCATTATACTATCATTATCACTCACTAATATTATCACTTAGCACCTTTATTTATTTTATAATTGTACAGTTATTCCGCTTGTTATTCTACTCAAATATTCCGTCATCATCCGAGAATTGAGACGCAGATTAAAACGCAGTCTTGCCATAGCGTCACACTGGCGAATTTTCTGGCAAACATTCCATTGTGATAATTTGCAATTTCGACCCCGTTGTGTGTCCATGGTATGCTCTACTAAACTCGCTGAGTCACACTAACTTGGCTTGGTGACAGCTACGTTGCACCATCATATTTTATCACGCCTCTAAGCCATACCTTCATCCTATACCTCTCTCAATTTCTATTTCCACGCAACTTTTTCTGTTTACGAACAGATTATTTTCGATTCAGTCCGAGTCGGAAACTGAGATTCCTAGATACACACGGAATGGAATAAATCATGTTACGGGTACAATTTCCTCTGTATATTTATAGCGAAATCACCTTGACGAGATACGAATAGTAAAATTTCCAAAGTTAAAAAGGATGTCGAGATATTGGGCGGTATTTTGATTCTACACTGCTTGGCACAACACCGCGCGATAAATCTGCAGGCCGTGGCAGGTGCATAAATGAGATTTATTCTGTCGGATACAACACGGAATTGGACGAAATTATATGCAACTTGCTTGAGAAAGTTCGTCTTCATCTTTCGTGAACTTTATGAACGATTACATTTAAAATTCCGCAGCTTTTTCCCCGGAACTGATTCTTGGATAATAAGTGTTACGATTCTGTGAATTTTTTTGTTCTTCTGTATCTGTCACTGCTTAAGGAAAAATTTCAAATGTAGCATTTAAGATGTCAAACGTTGCTCATTTCCTATGAAATCATTTTATACCGAGACACTTGTTTCTTTCTATACAAAATTCGTGATTTTCTCGGATATCGATGACTATGTATGTACAAAATGTTGGGCTAAAATTTGTACTAAAATTTTAGGTGAAATTTATTCGATCTTCGTAACATATCGTTTCGAACGGGCGCTCAGAAATAATACTTCGTCAATGTGTTTACCTTGAGAGCATTTAAAAAGTCTATATATCATGCTAATTTTATGAAAACAAATTTAAAAGTTTTATTGAAATAATTCAAAACGTTTGATTTCATTAAAGAAGGTAATTCAGATATCAAGTATTTTAGCGTAAATGGCAATAAAAAATGGGGAATTAGATATCTTGTTTATGTAAGATGGAACGTGAGAAGTTAACAAGGTCAAAGTTCACGAATGCGACTGCTGTTCCTGTTCTTCAGAGACGTTCAATGAAATATTAACAAGGTGTTCTGTTCTTTCTTTCACGTGCTTAAATATTCTCCAGTTACTACGATTTATTACATTCATACATCTTGCTACTACAAGGCCACAAAGAAAGGAAATATTATATTTTTTTTTGCTCTATTTCCAAGGTCTCCAGCGGGGATATTTGCATCACTAATGTTAAATTTTTGTTTTATTTCGTTCTCTTTTTGTCTCATTATTAAATGAGATATTATTCCACTTAATCGTAAAACAATCGATAGAAATATAAAAATATTTTATTTTTTTCTCAACGAATGAAACGAGCTGTTCGATTACAATTTAGTGCACATTGCCGTACGCATCAACAATAGCTAATGCGTCCTCTGTCTGTTGAACAATTCGCATCAAACGTGTTTATGCTTCGAGTAAAAGCGATTGTACACGTTTACACTGGGGTGTAAGATTTTTCTTCGTCGAAAATAACGTTCGATTTCGACGTAGTATCAACGCAGTGAATTGTTATAAATCGCGAGGCTAATGGTTGGAAAGAACAGATGGGCGTTGAAATAGTTCAGTAGAAAGTCTGTGGAATTCTCTTCTTTTAAATATATTTATATACATTACTATCACTAAGTTTAATCGAATAATTTCTAGAATCTATCTAAAAATTACCAAGATATCAGCTCGACAAAGTTTAAATAGACGTTGAAAGTTAATTAAAAAAAAATTTGAAAATTCGTCGAACTTTATAGAAAAATACTTGGTAAATTGCTCGAGTCGCTCGCATAAAACATACCTGTACATGTACGTACGTATGATATTGGTTAACTCTAGAACTTGTAAAATTAACTCTAATTTTGTAAAAATCCTAGAAGCTTCTTGCTCATACGGATGGATGTGATTTGAACACAGTTCTGGCGTTAACAGTGAAAGCGAAGACAATGGCACGAAATCGTCTAGCATAGAAATTCCTTCGGAAATCTCACGTACGTGGAGACGCGCTAAACACGATCGTTCCTATTTGCAGAGGAAAATTTGGCACCGTTTATCGATGCAAGGAGAAAGTAAGCGGCCTGATGCTGGCCGCGAAGGTGGTGAACACCGCGAAAAAGGAGGACAGGCGAGCCGTGGAACGAGAGGTGGAAATCATGAGACGGCTACAGCATCCACGACTTATTCAACTTTACGATGCCATCGACACCGGCAAACAGATATACGTAGTCTTGGAACTGTAAGACACCCTCGAGATGCCCTGCGATTATTTTCTATATAGATTTCATTCAATTTCATGATTATGTTGTCTGTATGTATGTTCAAGGATCGAAGGTGGCGAACTATTTGAGAGGGTGATAGACGACGATTTCGTGTTGACCGAACGCAGTTGCGCCGTTTTCTTACGACAGATCTGCGAGGGTGTAGAGTTCATTCACCGGCAGAATATCTTGCATCTCGATTTAAAGGTGAGTTGTATATTAAAATGTCGCTCGTGCATCGACAACATGGTAGAATCTTTGTTATTTGGCAATTTATTCATAAATTTATCGAAGCGTGGTTTCTCCTCGGCAGTTACCATACAAGTTCTTAATTTAATTTATTTATATTAAATTATATAATATATTAATTAATTATTTATTATTATATAATAGAATCTTTGTTATTTGGCAATTTATTCATAAATTTATCGAAGCGTGGTTTCTCCTCGGCAGTTACCATACAAGTTCTTAATTTAATTTATTTATATTATTATATAATAGAATCTTTGTTATTTGGCAATTTATTCATAAATTTATCGAAGCGTGGTTTCTCCTCGGGAGTTACCATACAAGTTCTTAATTTAATTTATTTACATTATTATATTTTATATTTATTTTATATCTTTCCTACGATTATCAACAATTCAATTATCCCGCGTTGTTTGAATAAAGCAACTTAGTAAACGATTCTCTATTTCTAGCCCGAGAACATATTATGTTTGACAAAGGATGGTAACAGGATTAAAATCATAGACTTCGGTCTGGCGAGGGAGTACGACCCGAAGAAGAAGCTGCAAGTTCTATTTGGCACGCCGGAGTTCGTTGCACCGGAAGTCGTAAATTTCGATCAGATTGGTTACGGTACCGACATGTGGAGTATAGGCGTTATCTGTTACGTATTGTAAGTTGCCCTTCAACTTCGATCCGTTTGCTTTATAAACATTATTATTTCGCTACGTGGGGAAACGAGGGACATAAATATTTGAGAGATGTTCAAGAACTAAAATGTGAACTGCAATATGATAAATGTTCAGAAGTTTAGAGACGTTTCGGAGGAGGAGATATTTCAAATTTAAGTTTTTCAATTTTCAAGTCTTCCATTTTTTTTCTTTTTTTTCAAATTCAACGTTGAGTTTGAAACACTTGAAATACACAGTGTACAATAAATGTGATTGTCGACTTTAGAAAAGTGCCAGAGAAGAAGATATTTCAAATTAAGTTTCTCAATTTTCAAGTCTTCCATTTTTTTTCTTTTTTTTTTAAAATTCAACGTTGAGTTTGAAACACTTGAAATACACAGTGTACAATAAATGTGATTGTCGACTTTAGAAAAGTGCCAGAGAAGAAGATATTTCAAATTAAGTTTCTCAATTTTCGTCTTCCATTTTTTTTTTTTTTTTTTTTCAAATTCAACGTTGAGTTTGAAACACTTGAAATACACAGTGTACAATAAATGTGATTGTCGACTTTAGAAAAGTGTCAGAGAAGAAGATATTTCAAATTAAGTTTCTCAATTTTCAAGTTTCCTATGTAATATTCATCTTTTTTAAATTCAACGTCGAGTCTCATTTATTCCCCATCTACTTTATACACACGTATATATTGAGCAATGCATACATCTTCGTAGACATTAGAAAAATTCTATCTTTATTTCGAGCAACCTTCGGGGAGAAACGTGCAAAACGCGTTTTGCATTCCACAGTTCTATTTCCCAACAGTCCCGAGAACATAAACTTGGAACATTTATCGGTTTATACGGAGCAACGTAAATTGTACCAGTGAAATTCGCTTGTTTCTGCCCACCGAGGGGAAATTAAAAATCTCTTTCGCTCTAACATAAATTACAGGCGAAACATACAGGCGAGCCGTTTATTTTTATTTTCAGATTATCCGGTTTGTCGCCGTTCATGGGGGACACGGATCTCGAGACGATGGCGAACGTGACCATCGCCAAGTACGACTTCGATCATGACGCGTTCACCAATATATCCGAAGACGCGAAAGACTTTATTCGATGTCTGCTAGTCAAAGACAAAGAGTACGTATCGTTTTCTTTTTTTATTTCTGAGGAATATATATTATACGTCGTGCAAACGTGACGTGAAGGTGTTATGCTAAAACACCGGGACCGTCATCGATTGCGTTTCCCCGACCGATAGAAATCAAACGTGAAACATCGACACGTTTGCAGAATTTATTAATGAACGTGACTGTCCAGATAACAAAACGCAAGAACAACGTTGCCTTTGATCACACATTGCTTGCCAAGAAAATCAAACAGACACGTCATTTTCTATCGTCTATCGATCATCCACAGGATCAAATAATTCTTTTGCGTTCTACGTAGAAAGAAGAATGATAAGGTTGCATAATCGAATAAATCGTAAATAAAATGTTCATAGAAATTCTCGTCACATTTTCGAGATATTCCTCAAATTAAAAATTAATGATAAATTGCTGATCGTGTAGGAAAATTTGTTGCAACATCTTGTTTAATTTATCGTTAAAATTACAATATGTCAATCTTTATATATAAACGAGAACTATCTAATTAGATTGCTGATATTTTCATTGTTATATTTTCCGCGGTATTTTCAGAAAATGATATTAAACTGATTGAATGTTACAGCTGAATAATAAATGTGATATTAAAATTTCGAACGGAATTCAAAGTGAAATATTGGGAAAAAAAGAGAGGAATAAATTTTCTCGTATATATTCAGTTATCTAGGCAGTCATGGTCATGTGTTTTATTGTAACTCTTTCACAGTTACTCTTTCTCTCTCTCCCTTTGTGTCTGATTAATCCCGAGCATGTTTTCTTCATTTTCGACATGTTGCTTTTTCACTCGTCACCATCACAACTTCCAAACGTCTTAATCCACCTAAAACCAAGGATTCTATTTAGCTTCTATCATTCTTCAAATCGAACTCCCGACAAACAGTAAGCACCCGAGTTACATTCAACGGATCAAAAAAAAAAAAAAAAAAAAAAAAAAAAAAAAAAAAAAAATAAAAANAAAGTTTCTCAACTTCGTTTCTGAAAGAAGAACCGAATTGCTCTCGCTACGTTTCACGAACAGCCTCGACAGAATCCTGCTGCTTCTAAACAATACCAATACCGAAAGCGACCAAGGAAGCGGAAATGCATCCGTACATGTAGCTTCTTGCTCCACCAGTCTGGCCCTTGATCTCGAATTTCACTCGAAGGAAAAAACACGTTTGTACAACGTCGTACGTGTCCCTCGCGCGTTTCCATCTCAATCACCGCTCGTCAAACCATTCGCTCCTCATCGTTGAGAAATCTACGTAGAATCGCATCAATCGTTCCCAGCTCAGGCGAGAGCTGGCCGAAATTGTACATGTGTGTGCGCGAAAGAGAGAGAGAGAGAGAGAGAGAGAGAGAGAAAGCAAAGAAAGAGAGACAAATTAAAAAAAAAAAAGAAAGAATTGTCGGCGAGATCATATTCACGAAGAAGCTGTCGAATCTTTCAGCAAACGTATGTCGGCGGCGGAATGCAGGGAGTATCGTTGGCTGGCCAAGAAGCCAGCGAGTCAGCAACAGCAGCAGCTGGAGGGAACGGCGAGGGTAGTAAAGCCACAGACTCGAAGCGTGCAAATCCCTCGAGTGCGGACGAGCAACGTGGACGAGCTGGACGTGACCAAAGACAATCTGAGGCTGTTCGTGGAGCGCTGGCGAGAGCATCCGGACAGCCCGTACCTGATAGATATTCCACAGTGTTTGCTGGGCCAGCAGCAGAATTCAACGCGCGATCACGAGGAGTTAGTGTCGTTGAGAGGTCAGAGCCCGTCACCTTGCGCCAGCATCTGCAGCACGCTGTCGGAAACAACGGACAGCTCGCCCCGCGAGAGCCACGGCACGTTCCTCACGGTGCCCAGTTTCGGCTTCGGTCTCGAGAGGAGAGCCTCCGAAAGTGTGGCCACGCAGAAGCCGAGGAGCGACCCTGCCAGCCAGATTGTCCTAGCCGAGGAGATAATCAAACTGTCGGAGCGGCTGAGATCCATAGCCATGGGAGCATGCGGGAAACCGAACGACGAGGAGGCTAGCTCGGTGATCGGCGAACCGGGTAAAAGAAACGAGCCGGACGAGAAGGAGAAGGAGAAGAGAAACGAGGTCCGCGAGAAGAGAAACGGTTTGGTTGCTGAGAGCAGCGAGTGCAACGAAATTACGGAGAAACTGTCGAGCATAATGAGACACAGGAAACTGAACGGAACCACGTTTCACAGTAATCGTAGTTTCGACAAGTACGAGACGAACGCTGGAAATGTGTTTGCTTCGTTGAGAAAGACGAGGCAGAAGAGAGAGGAAGAGTCTATGGAGTCGACTAGGTCGGAATTTTTTGAGAAGAAAGCGGAAAACGCGACGAGTGATAAGGCGAGCGACGAGAGAATACCTGGGAAAGATGGAGAGATGGATCTCACGCCACCGTGGCGACGTCCACGCGTGAAACAGTTCGGCGAGACTAGTAGAGATGTTCCACGGATCTCTGGACTTCGTAATTTGCACAAGAGCCTGAATCTGGACGAACCTGCTAATACCAAGGATCTGTTGCTTCATTTGCTTGGCGAATGGGAAGAGGTTGCTACGAGACCGTCGGGGGTTGGTCGCAAGTCTGTCAGCGTTGATTGGTGCGGAGAAGAGTCTGTCGCCAGAAAGACAATGAACTCTTTGGCGGAGTATTTCCAATCGAAACAACAAAAGTCTACGGCTGCTAACGTTAGTTCGCCCATGTCCAGTTCGATACATCGTTGAAAACGGTTCGTCGGTAAAATCGAGAACTATATACGTTGGATTTGCCTGTTGTTCCTTGCAACGACGACAATCGTCGGGGATGATTCGTTATTGTGAAGTTCTCAGGACAGTGCAAGATATAGCAACGGTGGATTATTATTCGTTCGACGTTTTGCGCATAGCGCTGAATGGAGTCGACAAGTTTGTTGCGAGCGTGCAATTTTATTTGAATTCATTTGTGTCGAATTCAAATAAGTACGCGAGTTCCTGGTGAATTGCTCGCGTTGTCAAGTTTATTATATTCGACTGAAGAAAGAGAAACGATTGATTATTAAAATATTTCGACAATCGACATGTGTATCGATTCTTTGTTCTCCAGAAAACATTTCCTTTCACGACGATACTAACGAAATTAACTGGCTAGCAGTAAAGTGAAAAAGAGAAATATTTTCTATATTACGAGTTATGTTTAATACGTAGATCCTTACATTAATAATTTCATACAAAATACGAAAGTTAATCTCTAGAAGAACACTTCTAAAGAAAATATAGAATCAGATTTCGTTAGTATAAGTTCTGATTTAAACGCTGGAAGTGTCATAATTACGTATATATTAAATATATACGATTACGTATATATTAAATATATTTAATAATACAAAAAAATATTTCTCTTTAGTACGAATACTTTTGGTTTTCATGTTTAGTAATGATCGGTTTGCTCGAAAATAACCAGGAATTTGATTGATTTTGCTCCAGGAAGAGACCATCCGCTGGTCAACTCTTGGAACACCGGTGGCTGGAGGTGGCTTTGGAGAACCCGATTTGTAAAAGTAGATTGAAGCGGTATGTGATCAAGAAGAGATGGATCAAGGCTGTTAACACGATACTGGCGTTGAGACGAATGGGTGCCCACTTAGAATTCGATTTAGCTTAATGTCCTCTATTTCTAGATTGTTTTTAGATAGCGAATTCATCCCTGAGTTTCGACCCTCGTTAAGTCTAAAGAAGCGATTTCTGAGCGACGATTTGCATTAGAGTAACCATGTGAAGTATTATCTCTTCTGCCCCTGTTAAGATAACGTAACGATTAAAACATTCGCATGTGTAATAGAATTGACGTTAGACGCTTGTAACACTTTCTTAGACACCGAAATTCTAGAATTTAATTCATATCTCACTCGGACTGTGGAAATTTGGAAACTGTGACAGTATTATAGATAACATTGACACGGCGAGGATAATTCCCACCTTAACATGGAAAAATGTACGAGAAACAATTATAAGCCTTATAAGGTGTAACTGTATCGCTAATTCGTACAAATCTTTCAGTACTTTTCATCGTCACTATTTAACGTGTTTAACTATACATATCTTTTCTTACTTGTATACGAATGCAACACGTGAAACAGTACAGTATAGCGATGCTTATTTATTTATTGCGCAGTTAGAACTTCACTTCTTGCAGCATATATATAATTGAAGGAAAACTTATACTCAATGCACGTACGTAATTGAAATGTGTTTTCTCTTCGAATGTACTAGAAAATCTGTTTCCACTAAATGATAGAATTTCGATTGAATTCTCTTTCACTTTAGATTTAGGATAGCTATAATTAAAATAAGTTTAATTACAATTTTGATCAGTTCTTTTCCATTTAATTCATGCTTTGGCATCAATCGACGTCTCAGTGATGTAAGTACTTTATAATATATACCCTAATATATACCCTATTGTTATATTATTAATACGCATCAACGTGTAATCCTATCAAATTAAACAAGGTTACAATTTTTTATTTGTATTTTTTTTGACAACTTTGATTATGTACGTAATAAATATCTTACTCTTTTCAAGTAAGACTTGGTTGCGCCAATTTGAACGTTAAATTGTCTCTTTTTTTGTTGTTACGAGTGATGAATTACACTCGTCGTAGATTTATAATTTATAATCCGCATTCCTGGTATGCACGACGATGCACGGCGTGTTCGTTTCTGGTCATGATTAATAAATACTAAAAGGTCGACATTGACGCCAACGTCGATAATATACACTCGTTCAGCCGCCGTGTATTGTGAATTTACGAGGCCTCCGCGAGATAGGAATTCGTATTATGTAAATACGCGCATGTAACGCACCAGCCGTGCCTTTAAATAAAGTCTTCTACAGTGTCGTGCACGACACGAAGCAGCACGATGGTTGTATTATATTAATAGATGTAGTTCCACCTGTTATCTGACATCTTCTGTTCTCAATCGTTGTTGCTTCTCTCGCGCTCGTTGCGCAACAAAGCTGTCAAATACAACGAAACTCGGTAAAGTTATGATAAAGATAAAAATAATGGTAACAACAATGTTTAAAAGGCAGTTGCTTGTAAAGAATAAAAAATTACTATATTATAGTATAGTTTATAGAATATTATATGTAATTTAAAGTTTTTAAACTGATTTACAATTTTCTTTCTAACAAAATAATTGTTCTTTCTTGATGTGGGAAGATGTTAATGTATAATTTTTTAACAAAGTGGTAAATTTTAAGTTCCGATTTACATTATTAAAAAAGTATAGGGATAAGTTTACTCAGCGCGTGATATAATTTTGTGAGAATAAAGTAAAACTGTTTTAATTGTCAGTTTAATTGTATATAATATTTTGAACTAATTTATTGTTTGCAATATCTTTGAAAAAAGAAGGGTGTGATCGGAGAATTCCAATTTGCCATTTAAATTTGCTTACTGATATTGCGTACAGATGGCGACATCGTATAATCTGAAATTGTTTTCAACATTGTCATGTATTTGTTACGTCGTAGGAAAGATTGTGTTATTATTTCCTCAGTTTAAAAAATATTAATTAAGAATAATTATAAGTAGAGACTTTTTGAATGTGACGTGTGATATAATAGATCTTTTCTTTGTAACTTGGCGCATTCATTCCTGTCGATATTCATTGTAATTTATTTTCACAAAGATGGTGAGTAAATGACGTATTATAATAAAAATAATTTCATGTTTCTTTTTAAAAATATTTTAAAACAAAAGTATTATATGTTAAAATACTATTTGAATAAAAGTGTACAATTTTGAAGGTTATGTTTGGGTTGGTTAGGAATACATAACTATTATATTCTTTAGGTTGTATGTTATATATTTTAAAGTGTAATGTATTTATATTTTAGGCTAATGTATCGCAGAACTGGAGCCCCTACGCCAAAGAATATGATCCCTTGAAAGCAGGAAGTATTGATGGTACAGATACAGAACCACATGATAAAGCTATCAGTCGTGCAATGCAAGCGCATTATGAACCATCTCATGGATTAAAATCAAAACCAGAAAGAACGTTATTCGTCGCGAGGTTTGGTTCAAAGATCACCAAACATGATTTAAAAGAGGTATAATAATACTTCTGCTTTTATATTTTTATACAAATATATACATATGTATATATTACTTTAAGCATTAATAAATTTAGTTTTTTTCTAGATATGGCGAAGTTGTGTCAACGAAGGTTATAATTGATGTTGTAACTGGGCTATCTCAGGGTTATGGATTTGTTGAAATGAGAAGCGAAGATGAAGCTAGAAGAGTCATTAGACGCTGCATTGATGCTACGTTAAAAGGATATCAAATTTTTATAGATTATGAATGCGGACGTACTTTGCATGGATGGAAACCAAGGAGACTTGGTAAATAATTAGATAGTATAATAATATCTGCAGAATAAGTGTCATTATATTTTAAATCTGTTATAATTTTGTAGGTGGTGGTTTTGGTGGCAAAAAGGGATCAGGTCAGCTTAGGTTTGGTGGAAGAGATAGGCCTTTTAAGAAACCAATTATACCTAATATTATTAGGTCTAATCCACATCATCAAGAATACTATCATCATCAAGAACATCACCACCATCAAGAACATCACCATCATCAAGAACATTATCGTCATCATTATCACTAAGCAAGGTTTATATTCATAATGCAAATTCAAATAAAATGAAACATTAGAACACTTTCTAACAATATTTTCGCGTTATACCTGCGTAATTTTGATTTTGCTCTAATATAAATATTTGAAATCTATACCTGCATTCTCTAAAGAAGTATAAGTCTGTCATGTATTATGAAACACTCGACTATTATTAAACATTTATTTCGTAATATGTAATAAAATATTTAATATATTTTTAGGTTTATTTTCTAAAATAACATTCAAAATTAAATAAGTGGAAAATCCCCATTAGGAAATTTATGCTTTATCTGAATTCTCGCAATACACTTTTAGTCTTTTAGAGTATCTTTTCTTTCGGTATTGCGTAAATTTTGGCTGATGCCAAAACTATTTGCGTAAATTAATATTGTTTTCGTTTTTGAAAATTACAAAACACATTCTGAACAATATAGTGTTCTTTCTAAAATAATCCTTAGCCTGTCTCGAAAAAAAAACAGTTTTAATTTATTTAAAATAAAAAAAATTTTCAATTCTCGAATTTCAAAACAAAAATTATCGTAATACAATGTCACAACCCAATTTTATGTCGCTGCAAAAACTCGTTAGCATTCAATCATTTTAGTCCAAATAAAACTGCGAGAATGCACTTAACTATTCAATTTATTTCATCAGAAGATAATTAAACGATTAATGACGTTCAACTCGTTAATAGTGGATATGTAGAGTTGATGAATTCAGTTGTTTATTCAAATCAAGTCCACTCTATACTGAAACTTTTATTGAATCAAATAAAATTACTTGTATAAAAAAAGTTTCTTCTTGTATGAAAGTAGAATAAAATGATCAAATTCCACCTTCAAGACTGTACATATATCCGGAGTTTCATATTAAGATCTTGAAATGATTCAACTATGTCGAACTTTATTTTGTAATAAACCTTTTGTAAGATAAACTAAAATTATTACTCCAATTGCCCTATCTATGTAACAACATCATCTTATGTTCCTCCTCAACTCCGCCTCCATTAAGATTTATATTCTCACATATCCGAAGTCTCGCATTAAAAGCTACAAAATAATTCAACTATGTAAAACCGAATGCAACCGACTTTGTACAACAAACTTTCCGTTAAATCGATTACTCTATTTAGCCGTCAAATGACTCTGGCTACCAACAGAACAACGTCATCCATGCTTCTTCCCGACTTCATCTTCGAGATTTACACTTGCACTCTGTACATTCGCCAATTAATAAAATGTGAGAAGATGTTAAGCTTCTCGAGGCGTATGAGAAGCTACAACAGACGTTGCACGGCCAATTAATTAGCAATGGTCGGGAGAGCGAGCAGAGCCAACAGAAGCGAGCATTCTGGCGTGGTGTGAAGCGACGTCGTCAGCGTCGTGGAACTTTATACTCGAGTGTCGCCGGCACCCTCTCCCTAGCACGGTCCCCTCCATATATGGAGCCGCCTCGTGGCCCGACGTCGGCAACGCGGACGAAGTTTCAGCCTCCAGACTGCCTCTGATAAGGTAGCCTCCTCCTTCGACTCGTCTCGCTTTGCCTCCACCACGTTCGCCAAGGTCTCAGAGGGGCAACCCACAGCCGGTTTATCGCGGCTCCTATTTGGCCGGTACGGACGCTGCTCCCGTTTTCACAACATAAACGCTGCGCTCTGTCGCCGGTGCTTTTTTTATTCACGGACACAGCTGCCGGAGATGGCAGTTCGTATACTCACGAATCCTCGTTACATTCTGTCACTACTAGATGATGTTTCATCTTCCCTTCTCTTCGCCTCGACTTTTACACGATTTCTTTCCTGTTCTATTTGTTCCTGGGGATAGAAGCTTGGTCGAAGACTCATTTCGATACGTAAAATATTGGAAAGAAATGGGAGAAATATTTGTTTGTGATTTGTATTTAACATTCTGTAGAAGATGTACATGCTACTCGTAGATACTCGAATTTTTAAATTACACATGTGTAGTACTTTTCAGAAGATATATGAAACATTGTTCAATTCTTTCAGTTTCTTTCAGAGATAAGTATAGCAGTTATCTTAAAGACTTTTAAGTCGGAGTGTATACAGAATTATAGGAAGAAAATATTTTTGCTATATTTGTAATTTCTTTTATCTGTGAATAATTAATATCTTGTCCAGCAAAGAGCCTCGAAGACTTGTTGTAATATAGAAATTTACAAATCCTCCTGAATTACGAATATAGAGATAGGTGTAGAGTTATTGGAAGATATGTCAGTAGTACAGATAAACGTTTCTTCATACAATAATAAAATTGCAAAGTTTTAAACAAGATGTGAATTCCTGGCACTTACTTCTCGGTTACTGTACAACCACTGAATAATATGTAAAATATTATACTAATTTTTTATACTCTCCTTCAGGAGTCATATCTATATCTTTATTTTTCTCTTCGTAATCTCGCGTTTGCATATTCTCATGTTTGCACGTTTTTCCGCATTTTTGCCTCGCATATTTGAATTCCCCGTCTCTTTAACATATTCCTTATGACTTTGAAATTTCGTTTTTACACCGTTAAATCTCACAATATCCTTGAAATGAGGGAAGGAAATTTTATTCCGCCTGACAATAAATCTCTTTATTAACCCTTCGACGAAAGATAAGATACTTTCGTAATAAATATTTTTCCTATCTTCTCAGAAGGATGGTGAAAAACCATTTTAAATATAAAATAAAAAATGAACGATAGAGTCGGTCATTCTGATTAAAATGTTCGATGATGAAGCATTAATAGTCGTTGTATCGTCTTCTCATTGTCAAATTACGTTTTACATACTGCATCACAGTAACAATAATTACATTAATTTCGCGTGCACAAAGTATGTTGCGGATGACTTCCAGCAAAGGAACTGCCAGCTTCATATTATTATTTGCTGCAGGGTAAATACAATATTATAGTGATAAGTATATCCATGTAGACCAGTGAGCAGTAAACTTCCCATTGGTGGTGAGGTTGGACGCGAAATGACTACGGGACAGATATAATGTAGCTGTATCAGCATCAAAAATAACTTACTCGAGGAAAAATTTATTCTGAATATCTCTGCTTTTCGCTTTAGCATACGTACAGATAATATTCGAAAGGAGCACGGATAAATCTAATATTTTCCATGTGCCTGTTCAGCAGATAGATGTCCCTTAATATTATATTCCAAGTTTGAAAATTTTAAGTATTAAACATCTCAAAATTATATCCGTGTTTTTGTGTATAAATTAATTATTGTTGTAAAGAAAGCTTTTTAATTTTGGAAAAAAAAATGTGAGAATTCTTTGCTGTACATTTAAACAAAAATTTTAATCAACTAAAAAACTGATTTTACGTAAAATACATAAATTTTTCTGTATATACACGCAATAATTGTCGCACGAACATTGTAAATTAGGATCAGATAGAAAGTCTAATCCACTCTACGCATCAATTTTTCCCACGATGACTGTTCAGATACATTCGTGACGCACTGCGAATACATTTGAAATAAAATCTCGCGAGAAATATAATACTAATAGTAGAAATATATTAATAAATCATACTATGCGTGATTATTTTCAATCGAAAATTCAAACGTATGTATCAATGCAAAACTAACAAATTTGCGGAACGCAATCGTGTTGCTAATTGCTGTTCCACAGTTTTGCAATTTAAATCGTAGAAAACCGTGGAACGTATTACGTTCAACTAACACGTTTTGTTCCCTCTGACTCTGGTGATCTAGTTCTCCGCTGTTATTTCTCTGTTTGCTATTTGCTTGAATTCGTTATACCCGTAAATTTTCGTGCCACTGTCGGTTGCAATAATATCTAGAGACCGGAGGAGAAATATACGTCATTCGAGTTTTCATGCAAGTAATTTTAAAATTCAATTGTTGTCGAGTCAATTAATCTCACAACATCGTAGTTTTTTATTTGACTTTCAGATAAAATACGTACCTTCATCCTTTTGAATATTTAAAAAAAAGAAAAAAACCATAGTCGTAACATTTGTCAATTCAATTCTGCATAAAGTTTCCTCGATATATGAGCCTTTGTCCTTTTCCAAATTGCAGTTGCACTGAAGCATGAGAAAATTAAAAAGCTCAAGAAAAATAAACTTGTATCATTTCCTTTTCTTTTGGCCTCTATGTTATTATATATTCATAAAATATTTCTACACAAGGGAGCTATTGTTCCTCGTATCTTTTATACATGAGAGACCGATCTCTCATCACTGATAAGTACAGCGAATATTTCACGTAGTTCTTTTCTCTCTCATACACACACACACACACACACAGACGCTGAAAGTAACCTTTTAAGAGGATATTTCAGAAAACGACCGAGGGAGAAAGCCACGTTTTTATTGCCGTACGTGATAAACAGTTCCGTCGAATTCGGACGTTCTTGTTGAAACGTTTTTTAATTCACCGCAATTTCCAGCTTCCTCTTTCACCCCGCCTCACCCCGGTCAGACGAGCGAGCACAATTACCGACTCAAGATTTTTCGCTCTGCCATTAAAGGTACACCCTCATTTTCTCTCTTTCCTTTACGCCAGCCAGAGAACGGAAGCGAAGGTAAAGAGAAACCGTGAAAAGGTTCGCAAGTGGTTGCCACACAACGTTTGAATAAATTCCTATTTTTAAATGGCCGCGGATTACGAACGGGTAGAACGTTCAGCCTTTGCGAACTGAAGCTGTTACCACCGAGCCAGAGGACATCGGTAAACTTAGAACGTTCAATCGCGATAGATTGCTAGAATTTGAAATTGACGGGGAACAGTAGATGCTTATTAAGTAAGTTATTGAATCGGCTGGTTATTGAATCGTTGAATTACCAATGGCGAATAATCGTTTAATAGGGATTTCAATTTCTCTTCAGATGTCAAGCTGATCAGTCGTACTTTTAGTACTAATAATATTTTAATTTGAATAATTGATTGGATGCTGGTTGCAGTAGGTAATAATCGTTCGATATTAACTGTAGGTAATCGTTTTGAAGTTGGTTGGATTTTGTTTAGAGCCAGAGTTAAATATTGGTGTCAATAATCATGTTGATTATTGAACTACTTGTTGGTATAGTAGATAAAAAAAGTATTGATTCATTAAGAGAGAGCTTTCTCTCATTGCGTTTATCAACTGAAGGTACTATAGTACGATTATTGACTAAATGACGAAATTTCGAATTATTTGGAGTAGAAATTTTATTAATTTGTATTAAATATATTGATATTTACTTAATTATAAATTATTTTTTAAAAATTTCCATCAGACAACTCACATTACTGACCAGTTCGTTCTAGTAGATTGTATCCTATCTAGTCGGACAGCCAGTATTCCATCACGCTCAAAATTTATCTGTCAAGTATGTTTCAACGTATGCAGAATACATTCTCGATGTCTCCAAAATACCAAACTATCTACTCAAATTTCTCAACACCTTATTAACACCCGCACTGTCTATCTAAGCCTCAATCCAATAATAACATTTTCCAACCAAAGAACAACCTTTCGTTTCAGACGGGAAGGAAAGAAAAGGAACGCGGTGGGAAATGACAAAGGAGTATCATCTATTGCGACAGATGAAACTTTTGATCAAGTTACTCGACAACAACCACACCTTCAACAACAACTTCATCTCGAGGAGCATACCGTTCACAGCTGAAACAGTAAGAAGCACAGTGGAGAAACGGCAGAGCTATCATTTGCTGTGCGAGGTTATCCAGTAACGTTAATCACGCCAATTTAAAAATCAAGCCGATCCGAGTGAGGACATCGCTCATCGACGCAAAGTTCAAAGGAGAAAGAAAGGAGAAGAAACAGAAAGCAGGCGATGGAAAACAACGAGGAAGTATATCATGCGCCGGCGGCGGGCACACAGCTCCTAATCAAGTTATTCAAAATTCGCACATCCCTTCCAACATCACTTGACTTCCATCGATGATTCGTGTCGGCGGGCCTAGGTGTTGCGGGGGCGGAGAGACAGGCAGCCGAAGGGGTCCACGGGGGGAAGAGAGCGGGGTCCAACGCACGGGAACGCGTACGTAGAAGGGACGAAAATAGTAGCGTGCCAGGATCGTATCACGCCTCGCGCCCCGCGGACGTGTTGGATCTGCTTTCTATTAATAGCGGGAAACGAAAGGGAGCGGATCCCCGAGTCGGCACACACGGATCGCCGTGTAGGCATCGTGCACCGAGTCTTGGTGCTGTCCAAGCCCTGATCACAGGACTTCAGAGCCGCTCGAGCTGTCGCGGACTCCACATTCCACCGGCAAAAGCTCATCCGTGCGTGCCTGTTGAGAAGCATCTCTTGCTCGGCTGGTGCCCCGAGGCGAAGACCCCTCGTACTACACACACGCACACACACACCACACACCACACACACACACGCACACACACACATACAGATATACACACACGTGCACGAGTAGCCTCCCACTCACCCGTACAACATTGCCACATAGACATTCACACCGAGTTCGAGTGTAAGTTTCTTAATAACCATCATATTTTCCTCTTCTCTGTTGATATGTGCTTCACTGTTTAACTTGGTTCATATCCAGTGATATTTTCCCCTACTCGATCTTCGTTCGCTCGTCGCGTTTGCACGGACTTACGGTCGATACAACCAGTGAATCGAAGCGTTTCATCACGAATCACGTTTAGACGTAAGTTCGGGGATTACTGTGACACACGACGCGATAGAGAGAACTATCTCGTCTTCGTTGCCGTTTCGTGGATCGATCATAATACGCACCATGAATGAAACAGAAGGCAAGGCAAGGCAAGGCAAGAGGATTCGAAGAATGTGAAAGTGAAACGACCAGGGTAGGAGGCCAAGCAGGTTGTTTTTCGAGGATCGAGTTAGAAGATGTACAACATCGCGCGAAGTTCAGTTTTACTGGATATAAATACATGATATAATAAACGGTTCGTACATGAGACGGCAAACAGCTCGAAGGATAGTCCCGAAGCTCTGTGTAAATCTCTGTCGAACGAGCAGAGATATCTACTTGACTAGCGAGGATTTACGAGCAAACGCTGGACCGCTGGAGCGCAAGTGGTGTCTGACTATGTTGTGACTTTATCTACTGAAACTGCTGCTATTCCGGAGATCGGGTGTCTCGTTGACCTCGCGCCGGAAACTTTGAACAGAAAATCTCTCTCTCTCTCTCTCTCTCTCTCTCTCTCGCAGAGAATAACTGAAAACAAATTTCCGGGGGATATTTGAAGCAACGTGGTGGAGAACTGGTCGAGTCTCCACTGTTTTGAAGTTTTTGTCTCGCCTTCCGTTTGTCTTTTTTTTTTGGTGGTGCTTTCACTCGACGGCTATTATGTGACTCGTCGATCGTTCCGGAAATTAGTTATCCAGTTTAGGATGAGTCTCCGTTGCTCCGTGAACGCGGCTTTCAGTTTAATAGAACCGACGAACGAAACTAACGAATTTTGACGTTTGCAAGCACGAAGTAAGAATTGTCTGTAACAAATATTCGATATACCGATATGGATATTTGAATGGGAATTTGATTTCCAAGTTTCTCTCGACGACATCTTTTTTTTTTTTTTTTTTGGATGTGTTTNTAACTTTAATCTTTCAATTCAATTTGTTCAGATGAAGAACGGAAGGATCTCTTTAACACGGTGAATATATAGCTCGATGCATGAATTCGCGGAGATGTAATTTATACACGTGTTAACGAGGCAATATATAATTGGAGGAAAATTGTAATAATCATATGACTTTTTTTGATTATCAATCTTCTTTCCTGTTAATTCAACGCGACAAATCGAATATCCCGCGCAGTGTGAAACTTGTTAATTTCCACCTCTGACGCAAGGGGCAAGGCGTTCGAGTTCAAGTTTTTTTCAATTTTTAATACTTAATCGTTTAAAATCGTATGGCCGCGAGCGATGGTATTATTCCCCCTTTTGTAGAACGGCGGAACAAAAAGCACGGATATAGAACGGCGTTGGCGCCGTGATAACTCACCCGTCTATAAATGTACGTGTACGGACGAATATCTCGTTTCAAGACATTCCGCCGTGACGTGTGTAATTATGTAATATTGTTTCCCACGCGTCCGACCATACGTTTGGCGACGCTGAAACACCACGCCGAGCAATTTGCAAAATTAGCATCGTCAAGCATCGTCCTCCTCTCCGCCTCGAGACTTTTCGGAATGATACACTCGCGAGTGCGAGTAGTATCAACAGGGGAAAAAAAGGAAGAAAAAAAGAATGAAAAAAAAAACTTTTTTAATGAGGATTTTTTGATGGAAGAGAGAAGAGTGCGTGTTGGAGGTATCGAAGCTTGATTTGTTCGCGTGAACGATCAGCAAGTTCGATGACGAAGAATGGCAACGAAGATGAAATCGAAGAGTATATGGAGAAACTTTCATAGAGAGCGAAGGAAGCGAACGAACGAACGAACGAACGAGCGAACGAGGAGACGAGAAAGGAAAGAAAGGAAGAAGGAAAACGGTGGAGGGGGAGGAGGGAGAGAAAGAGAAAGAGAAAGGAGATAAACGAAGGAAGGAAGGAAGGGAGAAAGAGACAGACAGAGCGAGATAGAAGAGAGTAGAGTTGGTCTTCTAAAATTAGAGCGACGAGGAAGAGAAGGGGACGGCTCCTTATAGAGCTTGCGACGTCGAGCTTGCGGCCAGGGTTAGCAAACTGGCACTCTCTTTCTCGTCTCAGAATATCAGATTACCTTTGCACCAGTGCATCGTCTCGCCCCTTCGACTTCTTCCTTTCTTTTCTAACTTTCTCTTTCTCGCGACAGCAAGGTTCGATTTTACGCTCAAACGCGTGCACCCTTCGCTTCTCTCTCCTCTCTCTCTCCTCTCGCTTCCTTCTTGTTTTATCTATCGGCACCGTTGTTCACTGAAAATTCCCTGCCAGAAGCATGCGCCACGTATAATCTGGCGTCCAGAGAATCGGACGATCGAATCGCTGCACGCGCCGATTTTTATCGGCCGTTTTTCCCACCGAAGGATTTTCCGTCTTCCCCCTTCCCCCCTCCCACCCTCCCCCCATCGGAGTGTACCGACGATATTTTCCGACGAACGTGAGACCAGACGCAAGACGTAGATACTTTATTCACGCCAGAGTGTGCGATTTTCGCGCGAAGATAGATACCGATAGATTCCTTCGTTGGGAGAGGTAGACGATTCGATCGTTTCTCCCCCCCCTCCCCCTTCCCTGGTGTGTGAAAGCTCGTAATCGGATATATTCGAGTAATTGCACGCGTTGCGCGAGATACAACGAAGAATCGGATAAGTACGCGTTGTGTTAATCGGTGGTTTGTTTGCGTTGTTGCAGCACCGTAACCACCAGCAAACATGTCTGACGACGAGGAGCAATACTCGTAAGTATTCAAAACCAGCCAGGAGAACATCCTGAACAGTCAATTCAAATCTCTCGACATTCGCCGTTGCGTCGTTCGAAATTCCCTCAGTTTCATTTTTTTTTTTTTTTTTTTTTTTTTTTTTTTTTTTTTTTTTNTTTTTAACGAGAATCGACGATCTTTCTTCGCGAGGAATTCTCCTTAATAATCGTCGATGATTTGTGAACGAGGGAATCGTCGTGGAAAATGGCACACGTCCCGGCGATTGATAAATCGGAGACAAGCGGAACGTTACGCAAGAGATACACGTGCATGGAACGCTGGCTGAAAAACGAGCGTTGCTTGAAATATCCGTGAAAAGTTCTCGGGGGCAACGGGGAATGTCGAGGATGTCTCAAGTTGAGAGGCGTAACTCTAAGTTAAGGGATAGCAGATAGATGTATATAGCCCATCGGGAGCGTCACAGAACAAGTCGTCGTCATAGATCACGTACCTACAGTCTTTCTTAGTGGCGATTTGCAGGGTCGAGAAAATGTCGCTGAATTCTAGTTACGTTCTCGGTGCGACTCACCGGGTTGAAATTGCCACCGTAAATCGAGGATTTACCGAGATTCCTCCCCTCCTGTGTCGATGTTGATCATTGTCACGCAATGAACGATATATCCGACCAAACAAATTGCGTCCACGTAAGATGAAAAATTCTCTCCGTGATTTGTGTTGCGCTCGTACTACGTTGTTCCCCTCGTTGTTTAATGCGATTCTCATCGATATGTACACCACCCTCTCCCAGAGTTTTGATGTGAAAGTAAACCAACCCTTACAACCCTCCCCACCCACGTGTCTTTGTGTTGAACAAATCGTGATCGTTGCACGTCATCATCTTCGTTGAATTGCACGCTGAAAAATATGCCCGTTTCATACTTTACGTTGGAAAAAAAATTGTTTTGTTCGTAGTATTGTAGGAAATTACAAAGTATTCGTCACTTAAAGACGAAACTCGAGATGAAATTTGGAAATTCATAGAAGGCGAACGAGATCACGGCCGATGCTAAACGAAAGAGTGTTCGTTTATTCTTGAAACGAGGGAATTCAAACAGAGTTCAAAGATGAGTCATACATGGTTGGGCCGAACTTTGGACCTATATTCAGCGCGGATAGACGTGTATCGGGAAATGTTATGATAAATTCTCTTCGTTCTCTGTCTGTTCATCTGAATCAATACGGAAAGCTAAGAATTACAGTATTTTTCTCACGGGACGATATATTCTGAGTTTATTATCATATTCTGTCAAATACGATTTAAAAAAAGGTATTCCAACATTTCGACCTAGTATTCTAAAATTTTATTATATTCTTGCGATAGTTTCAAGAACTGTATCCAAATTGTCAACATTTCAATTTACATCAATCCGTCGTTGAAATGAAGTTCCCAGCCGCGTAAAATAAGAAGAATTTCATTTAAAACGTAGCGTGCAATCCAGTTGAGACAGACCCTGTAAAAACATAGTCCCCGTAGTCACACGAGAATGTGCCCCTGACCCAAAGTCCGATTTCTGTTCTAGCGATTTTCTTTTGATTATTTATTTAGTAGCGCCCCCCCCCCCCCCCCCTGTGTTCACCTGTACCCGGTGACTAACAAATACCATTTTCCATTTTCTGTTTTACAGCAGCGAGGAGGAGGTGGTCGAGGAAACGTAAGTATTGCTTGGTAATTCCTTAATCCCGTGGAGATGGCGATCCAGAAATATACATCTAACGTCCACGTTCTCTCATTTTCTCATTGCAGGAAGTAAGTTGCAGAGGCGTGTCTGTGTTTAGGTGTCTGCTACCACTGCGCAGTCACCGCGGGGGAGTCGTAGTTGTCGTTTTCTGATTTCGATTACAGATTCTAGACTCCTTTGGCGGTGCAACGGTTCCCAACGAGCCGAGCATCGCATCCCTTCTAATCGCGATCGTACCGTTCCTTTCGGGACGATCGTTCACTGTGCTCTAGGGACCAGGGTTTTCCTCCGCCCCCCCCCCTGTTACTCATGGATCATTTTCAAGGATTTTCTGGTGGTTTCTAGAGAGATCGTTCCTCGCGGCTCGATCGCGAAACGTGATCAATATGTTTCAATACGTTGAAATTAACGTCGAGATAATGGTAGAATTCTGAAAATTCTGAGACTTTTTTCTTTTTTTTCTTTTTGCTAACAACGAGGCTATTTGACTGGCTGTCCGAACAATTTTAGAGTCAAGTGCATCCGTGTACGGTGAAGACGGATCATTGTTGCGAACTTACGTAACTGTACGACGAATCGAAACACGTTAAACACGGCCGTGTTCGCTCGTGAAACACGAAGCCAGTCAGAATTAGACGAAACATGTTTCTTTTTACAAAAATAGGACGGAGGTGTTCGGCGGTGCTATCTCGCTGCCTTGAATGCTATGCTCGTTTGCACAACAGGAAAAAACGAAAAATCAATGTTTCATCTGGCCTGCAGGCAGAATTTACGATCGCGATTGCAATGCAAAACAATACGAAGCCAGGCGATTTTCATATTAACGACGGTTTCATCTCGCCAAATTATTAAATCATGATATTCAACGAAATATTATCAATTCCATCACGTCTGTTTATCACTCCCCTTTTCACATCGATGGGGAAATTTCCATCGTTCCATCGTTAATCAATTCGACGAAGGGTTTTTTTTCAATTTTCAATTTCCAGTCGCCACTTATATAGATCGCACGTAGCTGGAGAGGAAGCGAGGCTAATGGAACTTTCGAAAGGACAACAGCTGTATCGAAAAATCGTGCTCGTGCCCGAAGAACGATCTCTCTCGAACTATTGTTAAAATTAGAACCGAGTCGTGCTTCTCTCACGAAAATAGAGCAGACGAATGGCGTCGGTATCTCCGAACGGAGCGAATTGAATTATTAAATCACCGTTGTCGTTTTATCCACCT
Source organism: Lepidotrigona ventralis hoosana (assembly GCA_002806875.1). Lineage (NCBI taxonomy): Eukaryota > Metazoa > Arthropoda > Insecta > Hymenoptera > Apidae > Lepidotrigona > Lepidotrigona ventralis. The sequence continues at coordinate 134,526 of NIPQ01092109.1, read as the reverse complement.
GACCGATCGAGAGCCCACGGAACCGCGCGATACTTGCCGTTATGTGTACATTTATAATTCTCGCGTCGATGGAATTTCTCATTCACCCGTTCACGCGCGACACATTTCGACTCGACCATTTTCTTCCAACCTAGCTTTCATCCAGCATGTCCGTTGAACGTGAAACAATTTCCACTGGAAGAAAGATGTATCGAATCGTTTCGGACAAAACCGGAGGAACCGTCGGGAGATATCTCGTCCCCGCGAGGGGATCGAAACGAAAAATGCGAACGCATCTTTCGGAATCGCAATATTTCTCGGCGGTTCTTTCGCCTCGCGCTCTTCGACGAAAAATATCGACTACGATCGAGGAGAAAGAGTGATAATTACCAGCCTTGCGGATTTATCGGGAAACGGTTGGTTAGCAGACTCCAGTTTCGTAGACACCTAATTTTTCACCCATTATTATATCACATCATTTGACTTTGGTTTATGATCTTCGTTTTCTCTTTTCTTTTTTTTTTTCTCTGTGTTCCTCTGTGTCGCAACTCTGTCGATAACGATCCATCTCTTGTCGACCGATCGCATATCTTCGCACGAAAAAATATTCGAAAACAATTACCAACCGATCGATCGAAAAACCGCCAATCATCATCGACCGAACACGGCCAACGCGGCGCGAATTGACAAATTGACAAATCAAAGGCAGCCGGAGAGGAAGATCGAGTAAGTTTTCTTGCGCACAGCAATTCTTACGTTCAGCCTTGTATCTTGTTCACAGGCAGCTGTTTTCGCAATGTTCACTTTTCTCGTCTCTCTCTCTCTCTCTCTCTCTCTCTCTCTCTCTTTCTCTTTTTTTTTCTCTCAAGTATTTTTTCCATTCTTTCTCTGTTTACTTGCTCTACTTATTTCTTCTATCTATCTTTCTCACTTTCATCTTTTTCATCTTTGTTAATCGTCTAACCGTCTATTGCTGTTGTTGTTGTTGTTGTTGTTGTTGTTGTTGGTGTTGTCGTTTTGTATCAAGTTTAGTATACCTATTCGTCTGCTATCTCGCTCTTACGTATCTCATTGTAAACGCAATGTATTTTTTGCATTTTTGTATCTCTTGCCGTACCACAACACACGGCAAGAGCAATGTTTTTCTCTCTCTGTATCGTATTTTTACTCTCACGCTTTCTGTTGTCGTCGGTGTTTTTTTTTTTTTTTTTTTGGGCCAACCAAACGTACCCGCGGGGGGGNTCGTTTTATTTTATTTTTTTTTTTTTTTTTTTCGGAGCGTCGTTGCTTTTTTCTTTGCTCACTCTTTGCTGCTCTGCAGCAGGAAATTTCATTGTGTCATGGATATGATTAATTTCTCCTCCCATAATCTCGCAGAATTGTCTTTTTCTATCTCGCACGCGAGTGAGTCGTTCGAAAACCATTTCGAACTCTCAGAACCAGCGTTCTATCATCCATCTTGTTCTCTCTTTCTCTCTCTTTTTATCTTCTCTTCTTTTTTTTTCTCTACTCAAGTTTTTTTAATCTTAACAATTTCACCTCGAGATTTGTTTTCCAACCCTATGGAGAAATCATACGAGCCACTTATCTCGCCAAGCAGAGATGGAATTTCCAAGTTAAACGTTAAAATAATCCGATATCGTTGCTCGCCGCGTTGGCAATGAAAAATCGCGTGCCGCTTCTGCTTTTTATTCACTCGTCTGCACGTGAAATTATCGTTCGTAAATCCCGGTGCTGTCTATACGAGACACGTTTCTTTCCTTCTTCTCGAGAAGAAGAGTTTCATTTCTTTCTTCGAGAAACCATGTGGGTACGTTCTTTTATTTTTTCCTCTTTGCCCACTCCCCCCTTTGTTTTTCATATTTTTTCACTCTCTGTTTCTCTCGTAACAGAATTTTCTTCACATATATATATATATATATACATAATTTTTTTTCACGGTTATCAGAAATGTTGTTATCGTTGAATTTATATCGCGAATAAATAGAAATGGAATCAACAGATGTTACTTTCGTTTTTTCGCTCTCTGTTTGTCTATTCGACGTTGTTTTTCACTCTGTTAATTGGTTCGTCTTCATTTTGTTATCTTTGGTGTTGTATCGGTGTTGCTGTATCGATGATTGAACAAGTATGTCTATTTCGTAGCTGTTTTGTTCCGTTTGGTATATACTCCCGCGTATATAATACGCCTCGGAGGATTTCAGTTTTTCTCGTTTTGAACGAAGCAGACATGGCCGTGTACGAAAAGTGCTTGAAAAGTGGAACAGCTATCTAAATTTTACCCCCCCCCCCGGAACGTGTACTTTGTAAAATTAACATTTCGCTGCTCTGAAGCCCATGACGGAAGCAACGTTTCAAAGAAATAATTTTCCTCGTTTTATCTTTACCTGTTGAAACGTCANTTACTATATATATATATATATATATATATATATATATATATATATATATATATATATATATATATATATCGGGGAGATTTAGTACCACCGTTTATTTACATTTTGTCGTTTTTCCCGGCGCTGCGCGCAGAGGCAAGAACAGAAAAGGAGCGACTTAGACGAACAGCTCAAGGAATACATTGCAGAATGGCGGAAACAGAGGGCCAAGGAAGAGGAGGACCTGAAGAAATTGAAGGTTCGCGTTTGTAAAACAGTCTTAGACAAAATATCTCGGAGTTTCATTGACAATTCTAAAAATATTTGAACAGTTGAATCATTTGAACACTCACTGTAGACAACATTCTCATATTTTCTTCATTGCATTGACAAAACTGACATTTGCGGGATATTTATTGCAAACATATATTTGGTAAAAGAATTAATAATAAATGTTAAAAATAATTCCAGTTAATATCCAAGCTTGTTAATGCAATGCAACGCAGCGATATGCTGCATTTTTATATTCGTTCCAAACTTTAGCAATATAAGCACGATGCTCATATTGTTTCATTACTCGTGACACAATGAGATTTAAAAATGTTTCGTATGTAAAAATTTGTAATTATCTTCTGACATGTGTTCATAGAACTATCGTTCATCGTACTCGGGCTTTTTTGTTCGCAGGAGAAGCAAGCGAAGCGCAAGATCACTCGCGCGGACGAGGAGAAGAGATTGGCTCAGAAAAAGAAAGAGGAGGAAGAACGTCGCCAACGCGAAATCGGTGAGTTTTATTTCACCCCTATCATTCTTTTCCTGTTTCTGACATTGCTCGCGGGGATTATACGACTTTTCCTCACTGGAAAATTTGCTGATATTTTCTTGAACTTTCAGAGGAGAAGAAACAACGTGATATTGAAGAAAAGAGAAAGTGCGTATTTATCTCTAAGTTTCATATATATATATACATATATAAATAGATTGCGGATTTTTATGTATAATTACATACTTATTGAGAATACAATTTAAAGAAAATGGAATTTTGTACAATTTTCTAATACAAATTCATAAAAATTCGCAGCTTATGTAATAAAGTAAATGACACGTTTGAAATTTAAGAAAAAAAAAAAAGGAAAAGGAAAAAATTCCAATATGTTTGTCCAGACGTCTGGAAGAATCGGAAAAGAAACGTCAGGCTATGATGCAGGCGATGAAAGATCAAGCGAGCAAGAAGGGCCCTAACTTTACGATCACTAGGAAAGACCTAGCAGTTCGTATCTTCTTCACAAAGAAAACTTGAGTTCTCGAAAGAAAACGTGGTATCGCGTGACAGAATACGGCAGTACTGTTGGAGTGTTATTAATGTTATTTCTCTGTTGGATAAAAGGGTAACCTTACGTCGGCGCAACTGGAGCGCAACAAGACGAAAGAACAGCTCGAGGAGGAGAAGAAAATCTCGCTGAGCATTCGCATCAAACCTTTGGAAATCGATGGTTTCTCCATTGAGAAGCTCCGATCCAAAGCTAATGAACTCTGGGACACCATTGTCAAGCTGGAAACCGAGAAATACGATCTTGAAGAGCGACAGAAACGTCAGGACTACGACGTAAGTGAAAATACAAGGTTCTGAATACAAGGTGTCCCGCAACTCGTCGTCAACCACGACTGGCAGGTGATTTTACACGCCGAAAGTTTGTCGAAAAGAAAGAATAAAAAATTTACTCGTTAAAGCCTCCGTTGTCGAGAAAAACGAGATTGAAAATTACAATTTTTTATCAAGTACACCGTGTGCTTGAGGTAATTTTTTAACGAAACAGTTTATTTTCTTGAAAATGAAAAAATTTTTATTCTGCATTTTTTACTTGTTTTTTGCGCTTATTCCCACCTGTATGGAACTGGCCAAATTCAAATATAATTATATTATAATTTTTCAAGCTCGATTTTCTCGAATCACTCGGTTGATCACGAGTCGTGGGACACACTGCACATGTATATTATATACTTTTATATTTATGAGCGTAGGAACAAAGTTCCGAATAACTGTCCTGTTTCCTTGCAGCTTAAAGAATTAAAGGAACGTCAGAAGCAACAATTGAGGCACAAAGCTTTGAAGAAAGGTCTTGATCCTGAAGCCCTTACCGGCAAGTACCCAGTAAGTGGCACGATTAAATAGTAAAAATAGAACGTTCACGTGGGAAAATTTGTCAAATACTGTACAACTATTTCCCTTCGTGTAGCCCAAGATCCAAGTTGCCTCCAAATATGAACGTCGAGTGGATACTAGGTCTTACGACGATAAGAAGAAGCTCTTCGAAGGCGTAAGTATAATTTTTCATGGATTCGATCAGTCGCTGATTCTTCGAATCACTCAGCTACCCCGGAATAATACGATCAAATGAATTTGCCTCGATTGGAAGTCGATCAAAAAATCTAACAATAATGGTAATCGAAGAGAGATGAAAAAAAAAGGCATCCGAAAAGTGTTACTATAGGTTGAAAACTTGTGTCACTCTATCACTAAATCTTTTGAAGTAAGATTATATGGAAACGAGATTTTTTTTTTTACAATGGTACTTGATCAAATATGAGACGATGAAGCAAGGATAAAGAAGAAGCGACATAGCAAAGAAAGTAGTTGTAGAGAGATAAGATTTGAGAGAACATGATCAGTGAAGAATGTCGATTAAATCGCAGGGCTATGACACGCTTCTAGCGGAGTACAACGAGAAACTGTGGAAACAGAAAACAGAACAGTTCATGAAGCGTACCAAAAGTGAGTCCTATCGAACTCTCTGTTAGTGTACCACCCCTGTTGCTTGCGTTGCTGGTTGAACCCCTTGCCGCCCCCTTTTACGTTTATCCTAGGATCATTCAAACGATCGTTACTCTAATTCGTGTTGGACTCCATTTAATAAACAATAAATCTAGACCACAGAGATCGTTGGAAATGTTGTTATGCTCGTGTTTTTTCGTTCCGAAAAATGAAGTACCTACGCCTTACATTTCACCCTTCATTCAGATCGTAATTTATCGCACTTCCCTATGATTTATTATCGTGATAAGAATAAACAAGACTGGAAGAATAATCGCGAACAGGAGAAGAATTCTGCGAATCTTAGAACACGTATTAATTGTGAAATCATAGGAAATCGATCGCAAGGTCCGACAGATGCAAATTATTCATTTTAATTTTCTCTTATTTAGCAAAAGACTCTACGATGCAAATTTTCTTTTTCTTTTTAATCCCTTTAAGACTACGAGTACAATTATTAAGTACCAATACGTCTCAGATGTTTTTTACGTTTCAGTCAATTTTTATAAAAAAATTACTACAAAATATTTTACGCTTCAATTTTTTCCTTTTTACGTTCTTAAAGCAACGTATAGTACAAGACATCAGTTATCGTTAGAACCTTATTATATCGACACGTTTCCATCAAAGAAAACTCTTTACAGAAAGTCGAGTGACTAATTAAATGTCTGTGTAAAAGAGTATAAGAATTTGTGTCATGTAATTAACGTAAGCAATATGTAGTTCATTTGATAGTCGTTTTTTACTTAAATATCCAACATGTACATGTGTGTATATACACGAAGCAAGTTCCTCCAGGGGTCGTTCACATATTCTGTTAATTATTAAGTCCCAAGCACGTTATAAAAAAAATCTGTACAGCGATATTTCGAAAACCGAGTAAAGGGTCCAGGCGAGTGCCCCCCCCCCGTGTGACGATATATCCTAGCATGCCATTTTGACCGTTAATGTTGCAGGGTCTGACCGAACAGCAGAAGGAGTTCGTAGAGAAGCAATGGACTCTACAGAAGGAGCAATTCCTCGGTCGTCAGAAGAGTATGTATGCTAGCTTCATTTTCGAGCAAACGCAACACCTAATTTTATTTAATAAACGCGCACCTCTCAAAGGTAAAATATTTTAGAAGAGTATCTGTGTATGAGTATATGTGTTGCGAGGGTTCCCTTTGAAAATCACCGCGGTTATTTTCAAAGTTATATTATTTATATTTTAACATGCTCTTTTACTTTGCTAAAATAGCTTCCTATATTGGGGCAGAGAGGTCACACTTAGTTTTTTGTTAGAAAAAAGTTCTTTGAGAGAGAAGATTGCTATTAAAAATATTTTAAAAGAAAATCTCTTTGGAACTGTGGATCATAACAGTTATCTTTAATTGAAGCTTTTCAAGATTAATGAAAAAGAATTATATTCTGAAATGTTTCCTTCACCTTATTAAGAATTTTTCTTTCGTGAGAAAAGGGGGAAATTATTAGTTATGAAATTCGAATAAAACAGAGCACATATCCAGAACCACGTAGAGAGTTATTATGTATATATAAAAAAGAGAGTTCATCAGAACTGTAAGATGAAACGGATAAAGGTATACAGTGCAATGCAAAGATCATTTTATTGTTTCTCACGTGTTTATTATGTTACGTATCTTGGTGAGCGTTTGCTCGAGTCGCGAGTCTTGAAACCTGACCAGGCAGAGTATTTTCTAAAAACTAGGACAGACTGCAATGGTTACAGAGTGAAGTATATTTTGCCAACATTGAAGAACCTTGTTCGATGAAAAGCGAGGAGAACCTTTCAGAAAATTGAAAGCGTATGCTTGTACATTTAATTCCTTGTTTATTTTTGGGAAACGTAGCTTTCCACTAAGCTCTAGGATCTTATTCCCATTCTTCATTCTCGTGCTTCGAGGCATTTTTCGAAATGATATATATTCTTACATACAAGAGAATTTCCAGCAAATCTTCGCTATCATCGATCGAGATGACATTTTCAAAAATTCTCGCGCAATTGAATATCGTATCGATTGCACAATACATATATTCTCATTTTTTTCCTTCGAAAAACAGCGAAGTTGCCGAAATGGTTCGGCGAGAGGCCAGGCAAGAAACCGGGAGACCCCGAATCACCGGAAGGCGAGGAAGACGTGAAGGCTGCGGCTGAGGACGAGGAGCTCGAGGAGCCACAGTTCGAAGAAGAGGAAGAAGAGGAGGAGGAGGAAGAGGAGGAAGAAGAGACTAAGAAGGAGGGCGGCGGTGGCGCCGAAGAAGAAGAGGAAGAAGAGGAAGAAGAAGAGGAGGAGGAAGAGGAAGAAGAAGAGGAGGAGGAGGAGGAAGAAGAGGAAGAGGAAGAATAGACACCTCTTTCGAAAGATCAGCAACATTTAATCAAAGATTCAGTCGATCGATCACCAAGAAATGTCGAAACATCCTACGAATCATCGAATACATAGTCGTGGCTACAGTTAGAGACAACAATGGCGAACCATTTCCCCAGAATCTCGTTATTGTAGGTGATTTTTCGCTTCGAGCCTTTATTGCGACATCGGAGTGATCGCGAGAATACGATACAACAGAGAGAGAGAGAGAGAGGAAAAAAAAAACGAACGATCTATACGTTATATCTTTCCGCGAAGAACCTAACCTATAATGGCGAGAATTCTGGCGAGATAAAACGCGCCGTTACTACCTCTTGGCTGTTCTACCACTACTACTTCTATTACTATTACTCTACTACTTTTATTGCTACTACAATTATTATTATTATATTGTACAAAAAAAAAATACACGCACACNATTGAAAAAAAAAAAAAAAAAAGGAAGAGGTTTATCGTGTAAGATTTCCGCAGAGGAAACTTCCCTAGCTCCCCAGGAGAAGACCTTGATTTGTTACGCATACCAACACTTGTAATCACGATTGTAAATTAAGAGGCCTATGGAAGAAACTGTTCCGAATTCAAGACTTCAATAGTGTTTTTATTATTCAAGACATTGATCACTTGATCATTACTCGATCTTTCCTTACGTTTACCGGCAAATTTTATTACGAAATCTCTCCCCCCCCCCTTTCTATAATATAGGAATCTCCTTTTTAAATACATATTACATATATATACATATACATACATACATACGTATGTAGGAGTTAAAAAACTTTCGTCTGTGTTTTAGCATTCCACTAACCTTACTTGTCTCGCAGAGAACGTATACGGACGAATTTATTAGTCATGGTTATGAAAATGATTGCAATACTGCATTTTTCTTCTCTTGATTTCCATCCAGCGTTCTTGGCTTTATCTTCGATTTCTTTATTACGTGAGTGCAATGAAGCTGTCGATGAATACGATTAACACGCGATTACGCTGCTTTTCTTGATGACACTTGTCATAGTCGTCGATTCTCATCGGTAACGTGTTGTGTTTACCGCACAAGAAATATATATCAACATACGCACCGGCTAAAAACGAAACAGAAATACATTAATTGATTTACGATCGTTTCGCAAATACCCGGCAACCCTCACGACACTTCGGATTCGCGCCAGATACGAAGCGTCAAAGTGCTGCCAACAAACGCTCCTTAAAATAAGTAATACGGAATCTGCGTGTAATGATAGATGTCGTGCGAACTTTGGTACGTTAGGAAGTTCGATCTTTGAAAGAGATAGTTCGATATATATCGAGAACTCGAGTTGAGAAAAGAGTCAAGTAATTGTTTATGCCAATGGGGAGATCGTGTTTGCATTTTTACAATTAATTATGTGTTGTATCAACGTGCAGTTTATTGTACTGGAATAATCGATACGAGATTATTCAAAAGTATTCCGGAAATGGATTGTTTTGGAGAGTTGCTTTGAGNTGCATTTTTTGTTTTATTTTTTTTTTTTTTTTTTTATGAAAAAGTGTGCCTGTTTTGAATGTGAATCGAAAATTAATAATAACTATAATAATCCTTTTGCTCTAATGAGAACATGGAGTACGTTGTTCATAAATGTGGCTGTTATGAAGGCATATTCATAGACATGTGATTCTGTTGACATTGATTATGAAATTGATTGATAAATTCGCTAATTGCATAGATCTTATCTATCCATGTTGTTATCTATTTCAATAGTTCTCATATTGCAGTTCAATGTAACCATGGAGCTACAAAATTGGCAATTGTCGTTTGTCAAAAGGAAATCATGCAAATTTACACGTTAGGACCGCAGTTCGTTAAAATTCAAGGCAGACTTCAGTGACGGAACAATGACGCAAAACATGAGAGGTAAAGAAGCGAACGAGAAACCGTTTTTCTATCTTTCTTCTTCTCACGCACATACTTCCCTTCATATGTCTGCCTCTCTCTATCTTTCTGCCTTCGTTCATCTCACTCTAGCTCGCTCGATCGATAGCGATGGGAACGATGCAGTTACGAATAGTTTCAAACAAATCACACATATACTACGAAATTGACATTTCAAGTTGGCTGTTTCGTGCCTGAAATTTCATTAATTTCTCGTATTTATTGCGAATTTATTGAATTACCGTGATTTATCGACAAAATGAAATTCAAGATATCTACAGCTGTTCCACCTGGCGGACGAAGGAGTATCACTCCCATCACTAGTGGGTCGCAACTATTTATAATGGTAGCCGTTGGCTCCAGTCTTATATTTCTTCTCTCCTTTACGCTCATTCTTTCTCTGTTTCTGACCGTCGTCTCTTATTCTTTTCCTCTTTTCACCTCTCTTTCAGTTTGCCGAGTAGTGGTTCTTAAGCTTCGTTAATAGTGTCTCCAAGCGTTCGTCCAAGCCGGGCTACGTTTGTCCTTCCTCTCCTACCTGAGAGAGGACGGAAATAGAGCAAAACCGCAAGAACCCGACACTACCGACGCCGCAACTCCGCCGTGGACTGAACAATAAACAATAACACGACGACGCGTGTCACGGGATAACGACTACCGCGACCTGTTGCCGGCTGCCAAAAAGATACCGCTGGATGTCGCGCGTGTGTTAGTGAGGCCGTGAAATGTTCGTTTCGGTTTCGGAGCATCTCGCCGCGGGAACGAGGAATTCTGATGTGTCATGGCGGTGATTGTTCGGCAGAAGAACGGCCACGCTCGCGTACACATGGCTACAATGCTGGCTGTCAGAGAGAAAAAGAAAGGAAGAATGAGAAGTTGACTACAGAGCGGCTTGGCCACAACGGAACCACTCTCGATGAGGTAAGTATAAAGCAATACGTATATACGTTATATACGAACGAATACCTTTGATAAACCGAATGTAACGGACACTTAATGCTGGATACAATTATGCGGGTATGCGTTACCTTTTGCGTGTTGTCTGCGTCGCGTTCGACGAGTGTTTGAAGACTCGTTTCGTGGAGACAGAAACCGACGCCTCGTGCTAGAGCCGGAACTCGGCGGAAATTGACGATTTCTGTCGAGGGACGACCAAGCACGGACTTCGTGGTGATTCGTGTTAATTCGCGATTTCCCGATAACCAGGGGAACACGCGATAAGAACGATTACGAAATTGGGCATACTGAAACGTGAGAATAATTGGTAGCGTGACGAGGATAATATAAGGGAATAAGGACAAATTAGGGGAATTAGGATTTTCTTGTTTGACGAACTTTCACTTGGATGCTCAGAGATTAAAAATGCTGATATTTTTAAGTAACAGTGATGACTTTTTATTATTCTTAAAGGTTTAGAATAATTTTCAAACGATACTTTATGGAAAGTGTCACGAACAGGTTTGAAACCTGTTAAACTAGACATGACATAACGCACGTTTTATCATTGTGACCGTGACTTTATCTTTACATTCACTCTTCGCTTCTAGAATGTCACGTGTAGAACGTGTACAGGAATAAGTATGTTTTGCATAATATTATTTCATAATGTTCTTTCTTTTTATGTAACGTTCAGTATTTGATATGTTTAGCAAATTTCGTTTTGATTGATGCATTGCAATTTATTTCAGATCACGTTAAAATCAATAGGAAATTGTTATTTATTTGTTTAAAGGCGAAAATGAAACTATTGCATTATAATGTAAGTAGTCACATCCATTTTACGATTACTAGTGACTACTTACATTATAATGTACAAATTACATTGCATTAAAATAAATGCATTATTCAACGCGGATTATGTTATAATATGTACAAGGGTAAAATATTTATTACAAGTAAGTAGATGGTTAACTAAAAAAATACAGTTGCAATAGTTTAGATTCATACAAAATTAAATTAATTAATACATTTTCCTTGGTCAGCCGTGTTTATTGATGCTCCAATTTGTTAATTCCAAAAATTTTAACGCTTCAATTGGAGCTATTAGCTTTTACATAGCATTTCATAAATGATTCCAAGAATTTGTGTTTAATAACGACATCGTGTCTTTATCTTGAGAAATTTTCGTTAGTAAATTGGTAGTAATTAAGTTCTAAAAATGATAATGTGAATTCTAAGAATGTCAAAGTAAATTACTTTAATTCTCATTGATAAAATATATAATGATATTGACAATCATTAAGACGAGGTAGATAAATTATAAATATATTATAAATATATAAATATAAATATATAAATATATATTATAATTATATATTTTTAAATATATAATTAATTAAGTTCTAAAAATGATAATGTTAATTCTAAGAATGTCAAAGTAAATTACTTTAATTCTCATTGATAAAATATATAATGATATTGACAATCATTAAGACGAGGTAGATAAATTATAAATATATTATAAATATATATTATAAATATATAAATATAAATATATATTATAAATATATATTTATAAATATATAAATAATTAAATTTTAAAAATGATAATGTGAATTCTAAGAATGTCAAAGTAAATTACTTTAATTCTCATTGATAAAATATATAATGATATTGACAATCATTAAGACGAGGTAGATAAATTATAAATTATAATTCCATATAAATGAAGTTTCGTTTTCGCCTTTTAGAAATTTGAGAAACTTTAGAAGAACAATATTAATTACGTTTCTATTCAAAGATGTTTAAAATACTCTCAAGCAAGAAGCTTTCTAGGGAGTTTAGTTTTTCTCTTGCGTACGTTTTTATTCCTATCATACATGTACTTCTTTTCTCACTGGAGATGAAAATATCTCTCTGTGAACTGCAGTACATGAATTTGTATCAAAGCTCGCGTTATACTGTCTTTCCAATTGAGGTTGAGATAGAAGCTTTTATCTCAGATTATTCTTTACGATGCTCTTATATTCTCAATTTTCGTATTCAGCTTCTTTGTACCTCTACGTTGCTTCATCCTGTTCCATTCTTAGAATTTTTAATCTAGGGAAAAGCATAACGAAGGTTGATGGAGCTTCTTAAAATCGTATTTCGCGAACAATTTCTTCTCTTTTCTTACATTAGGAAGCGAATGTTAAAGAATAACACACTTTTAATTTCTCCTTATTATTTTCAATATAATAAGAAAAATTAATCGCTGAAAGGCTAAATATTGTTAACAATTTTTTTTTTTGAACAGTATACACTTTTACTAACAGTATGTATAGAAGAAATATTGAAGATTGTTAGTAGACGAGTATGGCACAACATACGGTATGATGGAGGACGCATGGTATGAAATGCAAAATGGGAAGTCAGCTCAATTATAGCATTAAAGATCAATTAAATTTGACGACGGTTTAAAAATAGCCTATGAATGATACAACTCATATTGGCCTATACTCACTGTCATTGTGTATGAAAACGTGTACATATCTGTATGTGTTACTTACGTTGAGAAGTAAAGAATATAAATGTTCACGATGCGTTGTTAGATTATCCACATATCACATAGATTGCAGATTGTTGCGTAATAATGCATAAGAGTCGTGAATTCGTATTTCCTGTTACATATGGCGCGTTAACAAAGGATGGCTAATGCCTGGAACGTAAGCATTCTGTTTGAATAGTTAACGGTTTACATTTCAATTTTATCCCAAGTATACTAAGAGCCTAAATATTCGTGCAATTGTAATATAAAGTCACGCCGACGAATTCTGTTGAATTAAATTAAAATAATAAAATTGGTAAATTAATAGAGTTAATGAATTAATTAAAAGTCAATAATCTTATCTCAGAATTAGAATTAGAATCAAATTGATATTTGTAATATCGAAGGTATTACATAAATTGTTCCCTGCGAGTATCACGCATAATAATTTCCACATGAAGAAAATGGCTCTGGAGGATTGTATGTATGTAAATCGAGCACGGTTGTCAAAATCGTTATTATTTTAATGGGATGTATAAATAACCTGAAGATCGACACACGCTGGATTATATTCTACGTAATTGTATTTTCCTAATGAGAAAATACGTAGGAAACGAGTGCTGCACTGAATTGAAGTTTCTACGAATCCATTTACGCATGTGCTTCGCTGTTATTCCGCCGGGATTAAAGTTATGAATTCACCATCGTACGAACAGAGTTATCATTCGAGCGAACGATCCTTTATCGCGGTCAATTAATCGTTCGCCTACATTCTCATTCGTTATCTATGATTAAAATACGATTTTATCCGTTTCTCGAGTAATACCTAATGAAAGGATATTTCACATATTCGTAGAAAATGATGAGACCCCTCTAGAAAATGAGTTATCATCACGTGGCCATTGCTTTCCATGCAGGAAATTAAACAAGGATGCATCAGTCGGCGAGGGGTGGAGGAATATCAGAAGTCGCTTAAGCGACGCTTCGTTACGTTTTCACAATAGCCATGATTCAGACCGTGTCAGAGGGATGTATAAAGCCAAAGTCAGTGAGGTGCATCCGTGTAAGCAAGAGTGTCACACGTGCTGTTAATAGTGAAGTGAATAGCATTCTCACGCGTAAGATCTCATTGTTTTGACTCTGTACCGAGAGTTTAATACAGGACGTCTATCATAACATAATGGTAATAACATAATGGTAGAAATGATGAGAGTTGATTTAGGGGAAAGTGTTCGAGTTGAGATAGTTGGATGTCATCGGTAGTGATATATATTTAATCATGAACATTTCTATTTATTTCATCAATATCAAATACAATAATATAAGTTGAATATAAGTAGTGTAGCAGAGAATTTAAAATTCCCTATTGTAAAAGGGTCATTTTGGGTCTTTCTATTCAGAATTCGGATATATGTATGATTATGACAATCAACATGCACATCGTTATGATAATTTGTAAGCTTCCGTGCAAATCAATCGTTTAATATAACGTGTGTAAATAGAAAAGCTTGATCGATTCGTCGACCTGGTCAAAATCTAGCTCGTAACATTTATAATCTCGTATAATCCATACAAACACAGATCGTATCGATCCAATTGAATATCCATTAACCTATGCTCTATTAATTAGGCTGGAAACAATCGGAATTCTCAGAGGCGTACAAAATTACCTCAGCTAAAATCTTACGTAGTTACGTTGCTTCATATACGGGATGATTCACGTAACTTGCACAACTGAAGTAACTTTTAAATTATGCGTCTAATGAAAAATTGTTCAACACAAAACCATTGTATTTAATGGAGGCATGTATATATATTTCATAGTGTTCTAATTATTATTTGATATTGTTCTTATTATGTATTTGGATGTTGTGTTATGTAAAAAATTCAGAGAATTATTTTTGATATCGTGGATATCCGTAGGATATCTATAGTTACGCGAAATTCATTAAAATTAATTTGAGACCAGTCAAGCTTGTATTATCTGACAGGCGAGTACACGAGTCTTCCATTAGATTAAATCTTGCTAATCCCTCAAAGCCCTTTGAAATCATCATGACATGTATATATCAAGTCAATCGGTGCTGTTTGAACTCGGCAAGTGTTCCGGAACTCGTTGCAAGTTGGATTTGGTTTAGATCCTTCGAGAGTTCAGGTTAGGCATAGGATTAGATCTAGGTGGATCGATGAGGCTTCAACCGGAGTCAGCGTGGTCTTGATTGATTTTCCCTAACTTTTAACGAGTCTACGTTGTTCTAGCTGGGATTAGACCAGTCTAGGTTAGTAGAACTCTTACCGAGTAGGTGTTCCAGTTGACCTTACTCCATTTGCAATTATTTCTTTAGTTGAATCCTTAGCAGCGTAGCGGTGAGAGGAATTCGAGCTAATTGTTAAATGCATATAGTACTTGATAAATTGAGAACCTCATTAAACGAAATTCAATGATTTGATTAGAAAATACATGTGAGTACAACATACAGAGACTCTCTTTTCAGAAAGATCCTTAGAAGGATTTTAGGCCTCAAATATGTATCATCATATATTTCAAGAATACTCACACAAACCAGCCAGTGACAGATGGGTAACATAATTCGTTATACGTTTGCGTTTCACAAATAGACTTATACACACCATCGAGTATATTTGATGGCAGACTAGTTAAGTAAATGATCTAATAATAATTCCACGACACAAAGGTCTCTTAAATCACCCACGCGTCTCGGAGAACGATTCACTATTTCTGTTTATTATTTCACGTCCCGTGTTTGTTATTCCGCGCGACGTGGAAAACGATAGTTTCTATCGTTTTCCCGACAATTAAATCTTTCCGCGAGCTAGACTATTAATGTGTTTGTATCGCGCGATAAGATAAAATTGCAGCCTTCATTCACGTTATAGTGTAGTAGTGCGTAGCGCAATCTCGGGATCGCGATAACGATACCGAGTGTTTTACGTGATTTCGATATATGTACGTGCAGCCAGTTTTGCAGCTAAGCGTAATCATTTAGAAATACACAAGCTTTATGGTTAACGGTCGGACGGAAATGAAAGCAAGATTACGCAGTTGTTGCCGCGCTATTTCTGCAAAATTGCCTTTCGCAATCGTGTCTGGTGCAGCCTTTTGTCGTTGCGAACATTTCGCATGTTGTCGCAAGTGTCAAAACATTTGACGTCACAACGTACGAAGACCGCGCCTCGCGGCAGCTGCAGATAAAAAGATTTGGGTCTTATTTAATATAATATAATATTCCAAGTCGCGCGTTGATCCTGTTAGAAATTTAGAACAGTTTGGAACTAATGTCAGATTCTCCGCGGCGACTTTCCCCGGAGAGGTTGCATCAGCCAGACGTTGCATCAGAAGTTCCATCAGGTATTATGCCTCTCCTAAGAGGAGTTACAGACCGGTGTAGACTGTAATTTTCTTCTATATAATAAATCCGTAAAGTGTAACGTACACTGAAATGTCGACAGGTATCCCTTTAAAGTTCCTGCATGAGCTTAAAATGTCAGTTCATTTTAGAGGAAGCCCAGCTTTCTTGGATAAATCCCCTTCATTTTTTCCAATTTCTTCTCTTCGTTTTCCTTCGAAGAGATTATTCGCATCGAGACCTTGAAACATCTTTTTTCTCTCTTTTTTTTTTTTTAAGATTCACGTTGATAATTAATTCGGCAAATTTTTATTCTTGACTTATTAGGTGATAATACTGCGAGCAAGCTTGCAGACGTGATAATGCTAATTAAAGGATATTTTTATTCAATTTAATAAAAATTTGATATTAATATTAACACCGATTAAATGCATAAACGAACTGTAGTCTAATAGATATCAGTAACATTTATGCAACGTTTATAACGTAATATATACGATTCAAACGTGGTTTCTGTTCCGCCGGAAATTACAAATGGCCGACGATTACTCTCGTTTCGATTCCCGCGCATTTCTTCGACGATCGTTTCGTCGCGCGATTCAGCCTGTAACACACCGCAGGCGGAAAATACGGGTGATCTGGAACACCGTTAATGGTATTATGGCATTATACAAAATAGAATTGGATGCTTGCGGGATTTCAGAAGCCGTAACAGTTAACGATGCCTTGGGCTAGTTCGAGTGAGCCAGTTGAGCAAAATTTGATGGTGAGTCCGGATTGGCAAGAGCACACGCTGGTTGTAATTTTTCTTCGGTCGTTTCATCGTCGTGAATCACAGTCGTTTCAAATCATCGCCAACGCGCGGATTGTTGTTCACTCTGTCAGCTCGTGATATGCTTGTACCCTCGTAAGCCTTTCGTCGCAGGGAACTCTTACTCTCGGCTGCGAGCATGGCGGACGAGGACAATAAAGAAGAGACGGATCGAGAAGAGGATAAGGAAGGGTGAGAATAAATATCTCTCGATACGCGTGAGATTAGCTGCGCGAGAATACCTTTCTACCGCGACGCGAGAATGTTCTTGCCAGTCCTTTGCCTGACCACGTCTCTCAAGTTCTTTCGATCTTTCTAAGAAATAGTCTTTCGAACACTATTTCGTCGGACTTGGAATTTCGTGACGCTTGAAAAATAGACACGCGCGCCAGGTTTTGGCGCAACAAGTTTTTCTTTTTTTTTCCCCCGACGAATTCGCGCCTTTCATTATTCGCTTTCTGTTTCCTTTCTTTTCTGTCTCCGCCGAGGCATTTCGTTTCAAGAAAGTCGCTCGAAACACCGAGGTTGTCGAGAGTGGACCGAGGTTTTTGTTGCAACCGCGAGTACTTCGAGGCGATGATTCTCGGTGGCGGTAATCAAGTTTCACCTGGTCAGTGTCTGAACCGAATCGCGGGGCGGAGTTTCAGCGACATTTTATCTTTCGTGCTCAAGCCATTTCTCTTTTTTTTCTTTTCTCGTTCTCTCTCTTTTTTTTTTTTTCTCTTCAATTCACTGTATGCGTACTTGCAGACCCGATTCTCAATGGTATTTTAGCGATTCCATTGCAAGGTATTCTCGGCCTAGCTTCAGACCGTTCTCGCTCTCGCTGTTCCTTTCACTTACTCGGTTTCCCTTCAATCCCCCTCCATTCACCCTTAACGAACATTCTCTTAACGAACTTTTCCTTCGTCCCAATGGAATTGAAACGCGGCCGCTTTCAGAAACGTTTAAACGAACTTGAATACGAATCTCTTCAGACGATACGACCCTGTTCGATGGCTACGTGTTTATAATTCAATTATAATTTCCCTCAAACGATGAAGTTCACTTCCCTGCTTCGTTTTTACAAAAAACTTTCTCGAAAAAAGTTCCGCGCTTCAGTGGATGCCTGTTACTTTTGAAGTAGAATTCCTTCGAAACTAGAGGATAAAGTATTCTGTAGAATCTGTTGCCTAAGATGAGAAATTAGTTCGTTTGTGTACGAAAAAGAAAAAGAGAAAAAAAAAAAAGAAAGAAAACAGAATTTAACGGGAGAAAAATATATTTATTTCCTCGTTGTTAATATTCTCTATGTTCTTCTACGATGTCACAGATACATGGAAATGAATCGCGAGATAATTTTCAAAGGACATCTGAGGTGAAGTTTCATCTGCATGTCAAAGCGATGATCTACATACAACACGTTTCTCAGACAATTTCACGTGAAATCAGGAATTTTTCAAAAGGTCTCCAAAGTAATGGCAGATTTGCATTTTCATTTGCATTTGTTTCTATCTTGACCTATCTTCTTCTCCAACATTAATTTCACCGACCCCTTTATTTACAGAACATTTTTCGCTCCTTTTTTTCCTCGGCCTTTTACATAAATTATTATTCGCATGAATTTAAGTACACGAACGCTGCAGAAACGGCAAAGTTAATATTTGCCTCAGAAATGAAATATTCGTTGTGTTCCTCGAAAGAATATCGAAGAATCCATCCCCATTTTCCAAGCATTCGGAAGTGGTTCTAACAAATTGAGCTAAACGAACTGTGCTCTGAATTCGTATTCAATTTTCCTCCAATAAATACAATATTATTGGAGCAAGCGGTTGAATTCGTTAAAACAGCCACGATCAATCGAAGGAATAATTCGGCCGAACGATATTAAAAACACTTAAGAAGATATTCTTACATTTGACGCGATACATATAAATGAATGTGATTCTATTTTCTCGATCGGCGACATATGTTCAGTCATTTACTGTTCGCGATGATATCAGCAAGTCTTTGGATTCGTGAATCTGACACGATAGTATGCGACAATTTATTGTTTTCTGGACTAGAACGACTCGCTCTGCGTTTTCACCTATGACCCTTGATCGTTTGAAATTTGTTCCTTTCGTGCGTTCAAGTTCCATATGGTTGGTACCTAATCTTCGTTTCGGAAAGTTCGTTCGTTTAAAAAAATACTCGACAACGTAACCGACAATATTCCACAGTCGTTAACCTTGTACTCGTTTGTGTTTCATTTAAATATAGATAAAGATATTTTGTTGTACGCGAGCGTGCGGCGTAAAAATGGAAGGTATAATGTCTGGTATGTATTGTTGAGTAATAATAACACATTTATGATGTACGCACGATACGTTATGAAGGTGTTTCAGATGGATTACGTCTTTATCTGTTTATACATCAACTGCAATTAAACTTTTGTGGAACGTAATGTCTTGTTCGTTAGCTACCATTATGAAACACGCTCGCATTATTCACTCTCCGAGACACGATGTCGAATCGGTTTTTTCTGAAAACGAGTAACGATGATCTTTCTTTTTTTCTTTCTTGCATTCAAGGAGATCTAGTGATTTTTACTCGACTTTGTTTTACGAAAGTGTAGCATAGGTTCAAAGTTCAGAGTTTCGTCAAAGTGTTCAATTTTACGAGAGAAGAAATTTATTTCAATCAACCGGATATCGGTAGATTAATTTCGATTGGAATGATTTAGAACGTTTACGGGCCAGGATCGTGAGTATTCGACAAATTTATATACAGTCACGTTCACATGGCTTTCACGATTACAGCAGACAAATTTAGTAATCGAAAAGTTCATGTGTTAGAACGTATACATATTCATGCGTTTGAAACTAAATTTTTTTAAAAAATGCTGACTTTATAGTCACCCTGTTGAATACATTAAATGACATTAGATGACGGTGTCTGTTGCATTGGAGAAGTTAGTACATCAGTCGATATCGATCAGTGTTGATCTATTGATTTTCACTAAATTAATAAATGATTATCAAATTGGCTTTTCTGTTAATATTTGCGTTTGAAGGATTTTCTTTTTCTGCGCCATATTCAAATTGCGATATTTCTTTGGCAGAAATAGCCTTGAACGACGTTCGTAAGGCAATTAGTGTATACTTATCGGCAAATACTTCGCGGACATTCGTGGTTCTTGTTTGGTTTCTCTGTTTCAGTCAAAGGAGTTTCGTAAGATTTGTATATGACGCGTGACATTGAAGAATCATTATTTCACTTACAAAGGATGCGTTACAGAAAAAGTGTATAAACAGATAATTTTTTTTACAGAGAAAAACGAGAAGAAAATGTGGAATAAAAGTTTTTAATTTAAGGCGTATTTCGTTTTCGAGAAAATCCAGCTTGAATTGCCTATCAAATTTACCAAGTCATTCAGCCAATTCTAAATTAGCGACAGGAAAGTTTAATCTTGAAGAAAGTAGCCTTTGAATATGTTTTCGTTGAAAATTCTGTTGGCACACGTGTGTACTTAATGAATTTTCAAATTTTCGACTTCCTTGAAAACGAAACTTCAGATCGAAAGATTTTATTCCATATCTTTTTTTCTTATGTTTTTCAGCTCGTGCATGTTATATAAATATGAAGCTTCTCTCACATCTTTCGTATTTTTTTCATTTTTTTCCAACGAGAGATCGTGAAAAAATTTAATTGGTGAACGAATATTATTCGAAACACGTTTGAAAAGAATCTTCGTGTAACTATTACAAATTTATTTTAATTTGACTAACGACTTTGGCTGTAATTACTTCCACGAATTCACGTTTTGCATTTCTAATTGCTGATGTTAAAATAGTTGAACAGATTAAAAGAAATTGTCATTGAATCCTCCTTTATTTTTTTATGGATGTGTTTTTTTGGTTATAAATATTACATTAGCGTAGTGAATATGCTCGGTGTGAGTACATTGAAGAAATATGCTGGCAACACTGTTTAATCATTTCAAAGGCCAGCACGATGATTATGTCAGTTTGTTTCAATCATCACACGTTAGTGTGTTAGTGGAATTGACGCACCTGTCTCTTGCTGCATGTACAGGATTAGTAGAATTTAAAGAAAATTACTATTTCTAGATACCTTTGACACTAAAACTATACTACGACGTAAGCATTTCAATTAGATTATTTTCATATTTGAACAACAGTTCCCTCAAAATTGAACAAGTGTTTAATTACGAATTTCTTTTTCTTTTTTGAAGAGAATTCTTCTCGGTAAATTTTTAATAAGAACCTGAGAGCTCAAACGTATAGTTTTGAACTGATGTTGTGTTTGTTTAGTTATAACAAACACACCAGTACCTCACGTTCACGCATTTTGTTTTTATCTCTCAGTCGTACTCGGAATTTCGATATCAAAGTGTTGCTTACGAAATTCTCGAAAGCGCTTTGAAGCAGGTTCGCACAAAGTGCATTCATACGGAATTAGTAATTTGTACGCGTAATTGTTAGTGACGTGTTGTAAACTTTGTTATACTCTTTGCGGTCTTTTGACCGAAATTCGAGAATTTGGGCTCATCGCTACACGAGCGTGTACAAACCAAATTTTGACGCGTTTGCGTTTGATTATGCATGTTTGTCGGCTGACTATCGTTGTATAAGAAAATTTACTAATATTAATAATTTTTCTGATCCATAACGTTTCGAATTTTAAATGTCAATAACATTGGTCGCGAATCTATTCAATTCATAATCTTTTCGATTCATAAAAAAAAAAAGAAACAAATTTCAAATTTAAACTTCACGAAAGTTAAACGATTCACAATTAACGCGAACGTGGAAAACATACGGAGCCAATCAGTGTTAGCCATATTTCGTTAAAAACTCGTGTCGTACAAAACCTTCACTCAGTGGATCAATTTAATTACCATATTGCGTCATAACTCTGTATTAAATACTTCCGTCAACTGAAGATTTCACAATAAAAAGATATTTGCATGGCACAAATCGTTGACTTATACTTGATTTATAACAATCTTTTTTTTTTTTTCATTTTCACACCTGCTTTTCTTAGTTTTCCACAGCATGTGGTTGAAGTATCGACAAATTGCGTCGTGAGGGGAAACGATTTTCCGAGGTGAAGTCGCGGCACACCTTCTGCATATCTTAATCCAGTCTCTGCCGCGTCCTTCGCAGACAGAACAGTGCCAGCCAGAAAATTGTTAAGTGGGCTGTTTCACGTAGGACGACCGAAAAGGAGCTCGCGTGATCATAACGAGTCGCTCGGTTCCGTACCTCTACGTCTCTCTCTGTCTCTCCTCTGTTTATATAGCCTTGCTTGAAAGGAGAGGGAGAACCGGTGAGAGACAACAAACGAGAAAGAAAGACGAAGAAACGTTTCCATTATAGCGTTCCTGCTGCTAGCTCGAGCCCGCAGTACGTGGATCGATTCCGTGGATCACGCGGTTCACCCGCGGATTGCGATCCATCGTGTCGATAGATCGGTTTTCGAGAATCGGCGATTTCACGCGCCGACAGACCGTTCCCTAACCACAGTGTGCCTCGCGAGTGAAGAGAAACGATACGAATCGAATTTATGAAACGTCCTTTGAGCGGAACCCCGGAGAATCTCGGTTTCAAAGAGGGAACATTCACGCCCGAGACTCACTGGAACACTGGTCCCGTTGAAATGTATTTAGATTGGAATTTTTCGGATTCCCGTGGTGTCTAGTAAAATGCTGACGTTACTCTATAACATTCGCCTGATTTCGAGGATCTTCCTTTACGATGATAGATTTTACACAAGTTGGAGTTCGATCGAAAATTTCGATGCTAACGTGTTGTCTCTTTGGGTATCGAGATTAACAACTCAACACTGTCGATCGTGATCCTCGTTTAGGGAGTTGCAAAGTGTTCTCTTGTGAAAGTCACCATATTGTTACGGGAAATTTTGTTACTCTGATTTCCGGCGATTTCATTTATTTCAACGTGGTTCGAGCTATATTTGGTTTGATAAGTGAGAAGTTGTGACTTAATCCTATTGCTCCGTTCGAATCTGTGCTGTTAAAAATACGAGTGGCATTTAAATATTTGGTTCAACATTCAACGTAGAGTGGCTCGAACATTTAAATATTTTGAATATTTGTATGTTTGTCAAGTACAGTATTGATCTTAATGTTACTTAAATTTTTCTGCATTATTTGCAGAATATTACAAAATATTACAAAATTTGGAAAGAACATACCATCAGAGACGATTTTTGCATCGAATGTGACAAAGCTGAGATCGCGGCTGGAAAATCACTGTCTCCAGCTTCGCGAGAGATTTGTTTCTCCTCTGCGAAGTATGACGTAGTTTAGTTCCGCTGTATTCTGCGTTCCATCGTGTCCCCTCGGTTTTAGTGAAATATGCAAGGATCGTGGAAAAATATCTTGTTCGATGCGTTTGCGAAATTTTTGCGAAGCTCGCGTGGGAAACGCGCGCATTTGCTGGAAGCCGACTAGTAGCCGATATTATTAAAAATTGATGTCGAGAAGAATCGTGATATTTACGGTGTGTACGATTTCGTTTCCGGACCAAGGAAGTTTAAATAAATAAAACTCGCATGAACAACCGTGGATTAATTAACAATTATCCTCGGTGCATATAGAGAGCCTTGTTTCGCTGAAAAACTTTTGTTTACTCGTACTTGAATAAATTAATTTTACAATACCCGTGTAACAGCGTGCTTCAACAAAATCTTCAAAATCTCATTCGAATTTTCATTCCCTCTTCATCTTGCTTCCTCTTACTCGCACGTACGTGTAGCTCTTATTTAGTATCAAACACTACGTGCATACATGCAATTAAAGATTTTCTAGATTTATTTGAATTCAATTTATTATTATTCATACACTATCACTTATTTGAATTCAATTCATTGTTATTCGTATGCACAATTTCCAGAATCATTTTTCAAGACTTATTTGAATTCGATTTACTATCATTTTCTAGATTTGTTTGAATTCAATTTATTATTATTCACACACTATCACTTATTTGAATTCAATTCATTGTTATTCATATGCACAATTTCTAGAATAATTTTTCAAGACTTATTTGAATTCGATTTACTATCATTTTCTAGATTTATTTGAGTTCAATTTATTATTATTCACACACTATCATTTATTTCAATCCATTGTTATTCATATGCACAATTTCCAGAATCATTTTTCAAGACTTATTTGAATTCGATTTACTATCATTTTCTAGATTTATTTGAATTCAATTTATTATTATTCACACACTATCACTTATTTGAATTCAATTCATTGTTATTCATATGCACAATTTCTAGAATAATTTTTCAAGACTTATTTGAATTCGATTTACTATCATTTTTTAGATTTATTTGAATTCAATTTATTATTATTCACACACTATCATTTATTTCAATCCATTGTTATTCATATGCACAATTTCCAGAATCATTTTTCAAGACTTATTTGAATTCGATTTACTATCATTTTCTAGATTTATTTGAATTCAATTTATTATTATTCACACACTATCACTTATTTGAATTCAATTCATTGTTATTCATATGCACAATTTCTAGAATAATTTTTCAAGACTTATTTGAATTCGATTTACTATCATTTTCTAGATTTATTTGAATTCAATTTATTGTTATTCACGCGCACAGCTTCTATTAGAAAAGAAACGCATGAATGTAAATGATTTCTTTCATTTTCCGAGTACATTTCAATTCAATTTGTTCTATTTGTTATCAAAAAAAAAAGAAGGAAAAAGAAAAAAACAAGAGACAACGGTAAATCAGTGTAGAAGACTTTTATCTAATTTTCTAGATTCGATGTCACCAATATTTGAAATTATCANTTCAACGTTTCTTTTTTTTTTTTTTTTTTTTTTTTTTTTTTTTTTTAATTTTTTTTTTTTTTTTTTTTTTTTTTTTTTTTTTTTTTTTTTTTTTTTTGAAAAATACGAATCCTCTCACGAAAATTTTGAAACGCGCTGAGATATTTAGATCAGTAGATCGAGTAATTCTCACCTGAGGAATAGTACAGTCTTCGATGTACTCATGAAATAATCAAACGATTTATATACGTATAAAATTATCGATTTGCTAATAGAAGGCCAAACCTATATATTACAGCGTCGTTGAATGTTATAATACACTGCCGGATTTTACTGCATAATTTCCGCACAGAACGCTATGCAATCGGTTAATTCAACTGTAACGAATAGGAGTCTATGAATAGGTGTACGATTTTGTTCGATTCGACGTTTGTCGCGTTGATTTCTTCATCTCGTTTCCTCCTCTAAATCTTGCTTGCAATTTCACTTTTTGAATAATATAAACGGTGATTTACATTCTGCGTATGTTTTGCAACGTGTGTCGCCGTACACACCGACAAAAGTGATGGCATGCTGCGCGAATACGTTCTAATTGGAAGTTGAAATTATGTACCATTGCATGATGTAACGTTTCGTTTTTTTCCTGTGAACGATAAAAAAAAAAAGTGTTAAATGTACATGAGTGTTCTCTTGATGTTACACGTTTCATTAAAATGCAGGGAAATATCATTAAAATGCAAGGAAAACATTGTCGGCTTCGTTTGCATTACCAAACTATTGAAGATGTTACGTATTATAAAAAATTATTGTTGACAAATTCCTAATTTTATAATCTTTAACAATTTAATAAAATTTGTCTTCTAACGATCTCTTGAAATAATACTCTGGTATGTTACTATATAATGTTTGGTAATTTTAGAGAATTATAAAATATAAAATATATTTGATATGGCATGTTTATGTGACTTTTTTTTTTTGTAATATTTTATACATAGAACATTCAGTTAAAATATTCCATCGAAATTGAAGAAGATCGAGATTTTATCTGGCTTTCTTTCTACCATCTTCGATTTTCTTTGCGCAGTCTAAAATGTTTCATTATTACTTCATAATAGTCTGTATAATATAATTTTATTTGAAATATCTCAAACACCAGAGACACTATATTTATTTTTTATGTATAAATGATATTCCCGAACCAAGCTGAAACGAATCCAAGTTAGAAGTGTGTTTTTGGAAGCCATTGAGTAGTTAATAATGAATATCTTATGAGGTACGGGTCAAGGAAAACCTGCTCGTAACATACAGTTTATGTCGATTTTATTCAAACAAGCCGTGAACATTTCCAGCAAATATTTCGACGTATTGGATTTGCTTCTTGTTTTGCTTCTGTTTGGAGGAACGTCATATTTCAATTCTTATCAGATTCGACAAGCTGCTTGATATACGCTCGATACCAGTTAGGCGACAATTTTAATAAAAATGTCGAAAAGTTTTTAAAGTCGAGTAATTAGTTGTTCGATTCGTGTCGATTTCGTAATATTTTTTTCGAAACTTCTCACTATGTGTATTTTTCTAGAATTCTCGTCAATGTTGATGTTCCATAATAAATATAGTATATGCACGCATACTTTTTGAAAGTGATGAGACATGAAAGTGGTATCAGATGCCAAAATATTTTTCGTGGTTCACTGAAGATGATTGAAATTGAATATTTATAACGGAGATTGTTACTCTGCTTGAACATTCAGAGTAGAACGTTCGTTTAATGGCAATTCGCATGTACGAGCACAAAACTATGTATTTTATGACGTGATATAATATTCGTGTAAGAATGTGAATGACGTTTGTACCAACAACCAGTGAAACTGCGCCACTGAAGAAAATTGAAAAGGATTTTCATAAAATCATCGAACAATGTTCATCGACTGTCTACCTTGGTTTAATTGTCTGAGGTGCATCTCAACTTCGCCGGAAACTCCAAAGGTTTATGGGTTAAGCTTCAAGTGAGTGTTTTTCTTTTTTTTCTTTTTCCCCTCTTTCGTCCAAATTATTTGCAACGTGTCTGTTTCGTACATCGTCCAATTTATGAAATTTGTCTGTCAGCTCTATTGCTGATCACTATCACTAACATTTTACAAATAAACACAATAGAATTATATGAAATTAAATATTGTATTTTATTTCGGAATATATAATTTTAAATTTAATATCCGATGATCAGGCAATTCTCCAATAATTTTTTATTTCACTCGCAAGTCAGGTCAGGACGTAATTTTAAATTGTTAACTTTTCGAAGAATAAAAATAAAAAAAAAAAAACCACTGACACGTTATTCCATGATGGATTTTAAGATGCGAGAAAAACAGTGCTTGAGCCATCGTGGCTGCATCCATTGATTCCTTCGTAATACGGTAAGCATGTAAAGAAATAAGTTTTTCTTAAAAGTTTGAGACGGATGAATTAGAATAAATTTGCACAAGCTCTCGCGAGTCGTTTCAAATGAAGCTCTCTCGCGAAATGATGAAAATTAATTCGGTGTTGGCAATGTGTTGACCGATATCCATTCGTAAAACGTCTTCCTCCACAGGGTTCAGAAACTTCAATATCATAACATTGAAATGTCATCTTATTATTTAGGCTTGTCCCCTCTGTGATTCTTGATTTCATTTTAATTCATTTTAATTCAACAAAAAAAGAAGAAATGAAAGGATCTGATCTTGTTTTAACTCGTTAAAAAATGTGACCTGATTCTATTTGAATTTATTTCAACGAAACAAATTAAATTTGATTTTATTTTAATTTATTTTAATTACCCAATGTTATTTCAATTTGATAGCAGGTTCGAATATATGTAAAAAGCTGCTCGAAAGTACAGTTTCTCGTTGTGATACGGTCCACGATAGATTATCTGCCGACGGAGCAGCGTTCGAGTTCACTTTGTTCACTAAGTTCACATGAACTTCACTTTATTCTACCTCGTCCGAGAATTATATGATCCAAGGCTGGAATTTATAACCACTGCGAATTATGTAAAACGTATGATAATTCGTGGTTGTTGTTGTCGAAGCTTTCACGCGATGAAATTATGCTAGATCTCGTCTGTTTTTTCTTGAAAATTTGACCAGTCACCATTTCAATTTAATGTACTTTTTTCAACTAGTAAATAGGAGAGAAAATGGTAACTTGTCTACTAGCTTCTTTTTAATATAAATTATACTATATATATTAATATACTATATGAATACTATATATATATATATATATATATATATAATTATTAATTAATATTACTGTGTACATATATATATAACTGTAGTAACTATATATATATATATAAAATGACTAATTAATATACTATATAAATACTATATATATAATAATTATATATATAATATATATATAATAATTAATTAATATTATTGTGTACATATAATAAATTATATTGTAGTAACTGTATATATATATATAATGACTAATTAATATACTATATAAATACTATATATATAATAATATATATATAATAATTATATATATATATAATAATTAATATTACTGTGTACATATAATATACTGTAGTAACTTATATATATAACTGATTATGTATATAATATATATATATAACTTATTATATACTTATAACTTAGTACACAGTAATATTAATTAATTATTACATATAATTACATACTATAGTTATTAGTACAATTTATATATATATATATACAACAGTAATATTAACTAATTATTTACATCTTTGAATAGTTACATCTTTGTACATCGACTACGCAAAATGTGCACGAGTATGTGTATATTGATTCGATGTATGATAAAAATGTCAGTAATGTACTTGCTGCCTTCAAGCACAGCACATCAAAGTTTATATCAAAGTTTATATCAATTTGCTACAAATTGGTCGTTTAACTGGATACTGTCTTTATCCAGATTTGAGCAGCGTGGATCGCGTGGATTTATTCTAACGACGAGTCGGCGTGTGTTGCAAGCTGCATATTAACGTTGCAACGAAATATCTACTTTAGAAACCGTGAAATCGTTGTTCTAATCCGCGAGAAGTCAAATCGATTTCCATTTGTACATTGTGCGCACTTTTTGCAAATCTGCAGCTATTTTTAACGCGTTACGTCAACTTGCGCCTCATAAATATTGCAAATATTAATTGATACCACACGACGTGACTGTCGTTAATGTGCCAAGAGTATTTTTCAACAGATAAATGTTAGATTTTAATTTTAATCCTACGCGCTAAGATAGTACATTGAAATTATTATTACTACGTAATTTGTAATAGTATCTTCGGTAGGTAACGTGACGACTAATTGGTAGCATGGTTTTGCAATCTCTCAGAGTACGTAATTTATTTCGTCATCGTAATTTATATCTAAAAAGTGTTTCACGATTAATTTATGTGATTCATTGGCGGAACGATACTTCACTCTGATAGCTGTGCATTACGCGAACGAACTTAGTTTGTTATTTAGTAAAGCAAAGTATCTATTACACGGTCTAGAACTGGTCTGATATTTTTTTTCTTTTTTTCCATCTGTATGATCTATGTACCGGCCTCGTAAGTGCCAATTATAATGGAATATACTACGTGAATGCATTTACTATTGTACAGTATTGAATGTACTTATACTTTCGAAGATTCAATTAGTTTAGAATCATTAGAATTTGTTTGTAAAATCTCGTGATACTTCAAAAAAGAAACGTTGAAAACGCTTGAAACAAAGAATGATTCAACAAATTATTTCGCACAAGAATAATTCATAAAAGATTACTCAAAATTATCTGTAACAGCCAGTTCATTGAACTTCGGCTGTTATTAAAAAATTCAACTATTATAATTCACATACAAAGCACTTCATTAAAATTGTTGCTCTTGCTTGTGCTGTATTCTTTCGTTTTTCTTCACAATAAGTTAGTCTTATGTATACTAATCAAACTGTAAAACTGTAATTTAAAAAAAAAAATATACTTCACGAGAGCGTGTCCGCGAATATTACATTAACAACACGATTCGCCTAATAATAAGAGTTATATTTGAAATCGCATGTCGTTGTAAAATTAACGAGCCCCACTCGAAAATTCGCTTTCGACCACTCCTACAACCGGGACTTCCATAAATTCCGTTTTGTTGAAAATAAGCGTGCACAATCACTTAATCTTCGTTCGACACGCTTCGAAAGGTTCAACTGTTTGTAATCAACGTAGCCTCGAAGCGATCACGCGAGGTGTTATCCAAGCGGGATAAACAAATTAACGACAACGAGATACAGAATTCCCTCGATTAATCAGGATCTTCGGTGCAATGTGTTTCACAAACTGTTGCAAACAATTTCCACCGATCACGGTGGTATGTATATCAGATTTATAAAGATTCACACGTGGGCAGACATGATTTATTCAAAAGTCATTGGCGATCGAATTGTATCAAAGTGACGAAAGGATTGTTATTAAATATATTGCAAGATTAATATCAAAATGATTGCAGAGCAAATTGGCTGACAAAAGAGTTGAAATAATAGATGAAAATTATTGTAGCTCGAATTACCTGCAGAACATTATTATTATTGATATCAAATATTATAAGACTGAATTTGGTCGTATGAATGAGATTGCGATTAAGTCAGATATTTGTCTAAAATCGTTGGAGATCAAATTCACAAGGAAAGAATAAATATAAATATCATCAAGCTTAGGTTAAAATATAATAATGATCCGTAGAAATGATCGAATTACGCTTTATGAATTAGATATTAAATTTTACATAAATCTCGGCCATCGAGGAAGATCCAAATTGACGGTGATAGCAGGATCACTGATTAAAGACCACGCATTTTTCAATATCGTTTTATCGCGGACACGGTATCTCCGCGTCAGAGTTTTATCGCCGGCCAATACAAATGGGCTTCTCAAAGTTTCTGCCGGTAATAAAGCAAAGTTTTTGCACGCGTGGCACTCTCACATTGTGAAGGAGTCACCGTCGTGGAGGATGGGACATCGCGGACTGTAGAAAGTTCGTCGTTACGAAGAGCAGATAGAAATGGAACGAGCGATAGAAGCTCGAGGGTTTCGAGCTTTTTCCACGCGCGAGCATAAATTAGATATGCAGATTAAAATTATTTATACGCAAGGTATTTCGATATTCGAGGGTGGGAAGCCCGCATTTGGAAATTCGTTGAATATTTACGTACAATTAACTCTCGATTTATGGACCACGAAATATAAATAATGACACGGTACATACAATACACGACGTACCGTATTTTCATATATACATATATTTGGAACTTGGAGGTTAATCATTCCGCCGATATTAACTGAATGTTCAGCCGAAATGTGAAACGAAATGTCCTGTTAATATAAACTTCGACTGAATTTCTCAAAAATACGGGATTATTAATTTTCGGATAATATTATAAATTCGTTTTCGCTCGTCTTTTTTCTTTTTAGGCGAGGCAAACCTTATCGTGCGTTTTCCCGGAGCATGAAAAAACATTGTAATGCTGTCAATTACTGTTTCTAAATACAAATATATCTTCCACGTTTACAATTTTCTGCTACGTCAATCCCGTTCGTCTAGTTGGCCCAGGCTCTCCTATTTACCGAACAGAAGATAAAGAAACATTCTCGCTGATGATTTCGCGCTTCGAAGAGAGTTCACTTTGTCCGACGAAGGAGGAGAACGTTAGTTGAAGTCCGGCAGATACAGAGGAATGATGACGTGCCAAGCACAAAGGCGCTGGTTGGGATTCTCTAAATGGGTCGCAGCTTTTTGATTGACCTTTCAGCCCTTCAACGGGCCGGTATACTCAGGTTTGCTCACCTTTCATACCTTCTTTCACGTTTCTTCATTGTGATCCCTTCGAGTGAAAATGATTCCTCCAGCCAAGGTAGCTTTACAATGTCAGCCAAAAAGGAAGCTTCTTGTCTTCTCTTTCATTCCTGTCTATCCGAGTTGCTATTACTCCAACCGGGTAAACCGTTCTGACTTCCGGCTGACTCGATTTAACCTTTCTCTCTGATGGTTTACATCTTTCCCCTCCCCGCAAACGATGTACAGGAAGATATTCCCATTTTTTGATCGGAAATAATCGTATACGAACTATTTACCAAATAATAATTGGATGTAAAAACTGTGCAAGTAAGAACAATTACATTAGTATAGGTATAATAATTGCTATATATGGTATAATGATATAATTATATTTAATTAAATAAAAATAAGATTTAAATAAAAATATAATTAAATATTTTATATATATTTAAATATTTTTTTAAATAAAAATAATACAATCATAATATATAATTTATATTAATTTATATTAATTTTTAATATACATAATTTATATTAATTTATATTAATATATATAATTTATATTAATATATATAATTTATATTAATATATATAATGTATTACAATTATATAATATATCACAGTACAGTAATGGATTGTCTTCCATGTCACTGATCTTTATACATCAAGGCTATAGCAATCATTTTTAGTTTTGTTCGTTTGGCTAAGAAAATAGCACGATATCTCGATTATTAATATATTCGCGCAATATGTTACCCTTTTAATCATCTCTTAATTTTACCTTCAATCTAACAAACGAAGGTTACTTACATGCAGATTTAATTACACAGGTTTAAATGAATTTTTAAATTGAAACATCCTTCATAACATCGATAGTAATTAATTAATGAAAGCAAAGCGATCGGTTAATTAAACGGCAATAAAAACAAATACGTACCTATCGTCGTGACCTTTTCAAGAATCGAACGAATCTGCGAGCCTAGTTTGCATCGCGGCGATCGATAGACGTCAAAACGTGCATGGAAAAGATGTTTCCCGGCTGTCGCGGACTATAGCACGCGACATTAAGATTTAAAAATGTCAACGAAGCGTGCAGAACAGCGCTCGCTAGCGGCTAGATTAATTTCAGTGAAAGCCAGGAAGATCGGATGATTCGTGGTGAACGCTCATCAAGAGATTCTTTCCACTCGAATTGGAAATCTCGAGCTCCCGAAGCGGCCAAAAAAGGGAAAAGAGAAGGAAGGAAAGGACGAAAAGCTGCTCTTCGTTCCGGACACGTCTGTCTTCGTGTTTGTCTTTCTCCGGTCTCCTCTCGTTTAACTTTTTCGTGGGATTAAATTTTCGCTGTAACTTACTGAACCGCCACGAGGTTCAGCCTTGCCTCTCCGTTTCTTCCTCCGGGTTTCTACTTTTTCTCTTTCGTTTTTATTCGACCAGTGTCGAAACAAGTCTTCCTTGACCTCCATCTCTAACGAGATTAACGCGACTACATTTTGCCACGGATTTCACACGCTTCGCGGCCGAAAGGTCAAGGGTCGGAATATCAAGATATAACNCCCCCCCCCCCCCCCCCCCCCCCCCCCCCCCCCCCCCCCCCCCCCCCCCCCCCCCCCCCCCCCCCCCCCAGGTAATTGAACAACAATGATTTTTTAAATCGAGACTTTGGAGATTTCTGGCACGCACGATCCCTCGATTCGACGAACGTGAACAATTCCAACAGATAATAATCGTAATAAACAAGAATAATCGTAGAACATTGCGATCATGTTCATGGAAGTACGCCTATGTACTTCTTTCGCGCATTGGCCGATATTTTAATATAAATGGAGCGCGAACATTCGTTTCAACGTTGCGAAACTGGCACGAGGCATGGACACAGTGGTTGAACTCTGTTTCTTTTTTTTCGACGGGGATTCATAATGGAAATTTTAATGGACATTCAAAACGGTTTCACCTTGGCGGTGCTTCTTTTATTAAATATTTCCATTAGTGGAAACATTATCAAACGTGGTGAAGAAATTTAGAGAACGAAACAAACACCAGGCGCGTTTAATATCGTAATATTCTTACGGCAGGCTGAGTTCACGTGACGAGGGTGGCGGTGAAGAATATAGAGTCAATAAAGATATTAAAGTCGCAATTGTCGCTCGAGCAGGTAACATTCCGATTATTTTCATCAAGGCGTGTAAATTAGCCCGAGCTTCGCCGTTATGAACGAAATTCACTCGTTTCGGCTGTAGCGTTTCCACCAGTTCGTGTCGCTCGTTTCGCAGTTACTTATTTAATAAATAACTTTTAATGCACGCAGTACGGGCGAATTAATAACGAGTATTTTTCATTACAAGTACAGCGGAATTCCATTTGTCAGAGCGAATTTTGTTTTGCCGAACATGTTGCCGAGCTTTTATTTTATTCGAGCCGGGGTCACGTTCTGCGTGTACGAGTTACATGCATGAACTCGTTTTGTCGTCTCGTATGTACGAGGGTGCTCATTCTCTGTACAAGTTGCATCGTATAAAACTGCTTCGTATTACTTCTTTCGTAGCTGTTAAGGATGTAATACTTTTTTTAAGAGCAATCGATCATATATATATATATACATGTCGCAGTATATACATTGATTTGTTGAAGGAAATTCATACTTTTATGATTAAAAATAGATAAATAGATAAAATAAATAAAATAGATTTCACATTTGGTTAAATATATCACTTGCTGTATGATTTTTCATTTAATTTTTCGTTTAATTCAGAGCGGGCTAATTGGCGGCCCGCGAGCTCTTGCCCCCTCCTAATCGCTATCCCCTCCACTTGCTTAGGGTAGGAAAATCAACAGATTGAGAGAGTGGAGGGGGTAGCGCTCGCGATCAGGAAAGTAGGGGCCAGTTAGCCAGCTCTGGTTTAATTAAAGATTTGACTGATGGAAGATATTTGTTTGACAAGTCCACAAGCAATTATGAATTCTTCTTTCAAAACTTTTGTTTAATTTTACATTAAACGGACTTATAATTCACTGGACTTGACTTAATTAGAATTCCTTAATAGCTAATAATATATAGTTTAGAGGTTACGATACTTTATTAATAATATAAGAGCACGAAGAAAGGTCTTTAAATTCTCATGACGTGAGATCCTGTGATCGTTTGTATAAACTTTTATACCATTCGTTCAAACGTGTATTGAATTCGTTCGAGCTCGTACTGTATCTCGAAATCGTTTAATTCCTCGTGAGAATCTTCGTTCCACCATTTGGCGGTGAAGATCATTTTATCGAATAAAGCGCTCGGACAAGAACCCGAAATGCCTTTGTCCCGATGGCGACGTTTCGCTTTTTCTTTTTTTCTTCTTTTTTTTTCGACGTTTATTGAATAACAAAGGAGAATAGTTGCCGGCGGTGTGAACGTTAATTCGAATGAATATTCACGAGGTGAAAATCAATGCGAGAGGGAAGTCGAGATATTCTGGGATCGTTCGAATCCCCCATGTCGACCGTTATCGGTTAATGAAACTTCTTTTCCGATATTTTTTTTTTTTTCCCCGACATCGAGATTGCCAACGGATTTTACCGCGCACGTATGGATTTAGATCAGTTTCCGGAATGGAACGATGCGCGAGAAACGCGAGCGTTCAATTGCAAAGGTATCTGAACGAATGACGATAGGTGATTGTTCCAAGTAAGATCTACTTTATCAATTTCAGTGACTCTAATGGTAATTTTAAGTTTTGGAATGTTCATAATTTGTCGTTATCATTAAAATGATTACATCGGTATTTTTTTATTTAGTATCTAAAACCAATTCAAGTTAACTTTACAGTCAAATTTAAATTAACTCTAACCTAGTCACAAAACTCCAATTGAATCTAATTTGACGTAGTTTCGAATTAATTTAGTTTCGCTTATAATTCAAACAAAATTAGTCGATCTTGAGCAAGTAAGATACGTGATGTCACAATTCGAGATCGTTGAAACAATTGCATTTCGTTAACTTACGAAATATTTACAACTTGCACGAGCAACACCTTCGCGAGTATTTTTCTATCGCTGCTTTCATCGTTTTTCTTTTTTTTCTTTTTTCTTTCTTCTTTACTTCTCCCTTATTTTTCTCCCCTTTATCATTGAAATTCACGGTGAAGCCTGGAACAACGTGATCTTCAAACGGCGTTATTTTTGATTTTTGCGTCGTTTCATAGCGTTTGATCCATGGCCACGAGCCAACGTTTTTTTCACTCAACGATGTCGTTTAAACTACTGACCCTTCGTTTCTGAATCTTGGCTGAAACCAAAGGAAGAAGTTCTACGTCGTAAAAAGACTTCTTTTCCATATTTTCTCTTTTTTTTTTCTTTTTCTCTCCCTTTTTTAAATTCCACGTCGAACGTCGGTATCGGCTTTCGAATCCGTTCGAAATCACACGTTCATTTCTTTATTATTTTCGTAGCCTCTGTTACAATTTTTAATTCACTTTGCATTTTGGATTCATTTTGGATTTCTCTCTTTTAGGTGTTTCGAACGATAAACGAGCGTTTTAACGACTTCTTCTCCGACATGTTTTCCTGATCGGATCAGAAACGAGGGGAACGTACTGTCGTGTTTTTTCTTTTTTTCTTCTTTTTCTTTTTTTTTCTTTTTCCTTTGGCTGGCATTCAAGTAGACTTTTGCACTTTTGTACGCGTTCCTTTGTGAAATAACGCGATATATACGTTACGCAATATTTCGCGTTTGTCCTTTGCTCTCTCGTACATTCCCTGCGGAGTGTGTATCGTACGGGGAATATTTTTTCCATCGATATTTTTCGCTTGGGTGGAACTTCGAGGAACGGGGCACACAGTCACAGAGCTTTATCGTAAATTGTACGATAAAACTGCGCAAAACGAGTCTCATTTACATGTCTTTGCTCTTTTCCTTTTTTTTTTCTTTTTTGCTTGAATCTACGAGCGTAAAATGTCCATTCAATTTCTGCGAATATTCCTCTGTTTTTCCACTTCATTTCTATTTACACGGATTACGCATACGCATTACTCGTGTTTTTCACAATATCTGCCTGGCAGAAGAATGTAATATTCGCCATTTTCCTTTCTTTTCTAGCACAACCATCCATCCTTTGTAATATTAATTGCAATAAAATTCCAGTATTTATTGAATATTGTGTCATGCGTATTTCTATGCAAGTTCATCACAAAATACGTTCATCGAAGTTAAATTTTAGAGAGAAACTTAACTATCCATCCTACGATATAACGAAGTAGTTTGTAATAATCTCTCAATCGCTCGCTACTTTTTGTTCGCTAGTTAAAGCAGCGTGCAGATCAC
The DNA here is from genome assembly GCA_002806875.1 of Lepidotrigona ventralis hoosana. Classification (NCBI taxonomy): domain Eukaryota; kingdom Metazoa; phylum Arthropoda; class Insecta; order Hymenoptera; family Apidae; genus Lepidotrigona; species Lepidotrigona ventralis. The sequence continues at coordinate 97,483 of NIPQ01092109.1, read as the reverse complement.
ATTGTAAATTAACCCCGTTATCGTTCGACCTGGCTGTCAACTTATCATTTCCATGTCAGATATTAACCTGAAATGTTAACTGAGAAAGGCAAGTGAACCTGGTTATTCGTCACTGTCTACTTTTTTTAGATCAAACGAAGGATTGAAAATCTCGTGGGATTGTGTATTGTATTTATTATTATTATTGTTTTCTTAGCTGAAACGGAGCATTGTCATTTCTCAGTAATGAACAAAATTATTATTACGGTTATAGTGTAACACAGGCCATGGAACTGGAAATATAGAGACAAATATTATCAACTCGAATTATAAAAAATTTCGGCTCCGATCATTATGATTCTCATCCCATCAAATAGGATATGAATTGTTGAGTTATCTAAATCGTCAAGTAATACAATTGATTCATTTCAAACACTTCATTTTTATAACACAACACAGCGCTACTTTCTTTCGTGTTCTGTTTATATTCCTAGAAAAATTCTATCTGGAATTCAAGAACAAAAATTGTGAAAACTTCTCCTAGAGATGGACGAGAGTATTTTTGCACACTTGATGAAAAATTGTTTATATTTTAAACACTGCTCTCATTTTAGAGTTTGACAGCCCTACCTTAGCTTTTTTTTTTCAACGACGCGTAACAAACGGAAAAGCAAGAATAATTTTCGAAAATTTAATCGAAAAATTAAAAAAATTCATACTCTTCTGGAAACATTAAAAAGTTTTTTTCACCGACTGAATCCACCGTAGTCTTGAAGATTGAAGTTGTCCTCCTTGGTAACGACCTTTTGAAACTTGTACGATTTTTTTCACGTCATTTTATTAAACTTTGAGCGTTAGGGTTAACTGGCAAAGTGTTAAAATTTCTAGACTCTTTTCTCGTTCAACTCTCGATGTTCAAGGTTTAATAGAATGATGCAAAAAGAGAAAAATCGTGCAACAAATTTGAAGGAGTTAACTTTTAAAGGGAAGACTTCTTGAAGATTGTGGTAGATTTGATTATGAAAAGAATTTTCCAGCCATATCAAAGGTGCTTGAATTTTGACAAGTTTTTAATGTAAAATGCTCCATAATGTAAGAACATCTTTGGAAAAAAAAGTACTGAGGTTGCTGAAGTTAAAGGTCCCATTGTCGTACGATTTTGTTTTGCAAACGCTAGTTTGAAAACAAACAAAGCTTGAAAAGGTCCACCACTCAAATATCTGAAATCCTCNAAAAAAAAAAAAAAAAAAAAAAACAAAAAATAAAAAAAAAAAAAAACTGTAAATTCAATATTGAAATTTCGATCCGATCGTCAACAATTCAGTTTGCCGCGCAGAAACGAATTTATCATCGCACGATTGCACAGAGACAGTTATAACGTTACAATTTATCCGTCGTTCACGGTTAAATTGTGGTTCACATGAATTTGTAACTTCGTTCGAGCCGTCTCGAAAAGTCGGTTCATTTTCTATTATAATTTCTCATTATCCCTGGCTCTCTCTCTCTCTCTCTCTCTCTCTCTTTCTGTGTACTCGTCTCGATAGTTTGCATAATATCGTCACGCGAGATCGGTGGTGCATTTGCATATCGATCAGTTCGCCGAGCGAATTCAATCGAATCGTTTGGCAATCCTTCGACTCGGCGAGAGGAGGATTTGGGAACGGGGAAAACAGCTCGGCTGTTGAAATAACGAACCAACCGAGCCGACAATACGTGGACACCTTCGTCGTTATAATCGGATCGGATTTTCCATGGAGGCCGCGTTACGCGCGCTTTCCCTATCGATATCTATCGTTACTCCACTCTGTTCTCGATGAAATTTTCATCGTACACCTTCTCCATTGCTCCACGTTGATCCGCGTGGCTCGCGTCCATATGCTCGCGATAGATTGCCAGTTTTGTTGCTTTTTTTTTTCTTCTTCTTCTTCACTTTCTCTTCCTTTTATTCTCGAGTAGCAACCAAGTCGAGCAGATCGATCATCCACGGAACGAAGCGAGTTGGAGATTAATTCGAGGATGGACTAATCAGCGAGACGCGTCGCAAGCTTCTACTACTTTCCTTTGCATCGTATTCTCCTTCGTAACGCGAGGAGTGAAATCGTTCGTTCTATTTGAGGAATACACCGTGATGGAACGAGTGTCTTTTCGAGGGAAGTAGTTCTTGCCTTTCTTCACAGAAATTCACAGCTTTTTTTTTTTGATAATATTCAACGAGATATTCAAAGACAATTATCGTGCATGAAAGTTCGGTATTTCGGAAGGCAAAATTCTGGTATTTGGGAACGAGTACAGTGAATCCACGTTTCATACATAATATCGTAAATTCTACATATCTATTATTTTACTCTCGTTTGATATTTGGACGTTAAATGTAATTTCGTAGAAAGATTCGCTTTCTATCGTTCATTTGATTCTAAAATATTTTTACATCACGCAAAGCCGGTCGGTAAGTAAAAATATTCCTCTTCTCAGAAATGCTATAAATTGTCACGAACATGTGCAAAAACATCGAGAGATTTTTCTTCGTCATTGAATCTGGAACAGATTTGAAGTCTCTCCTTTGCAACGACTCTCGAAAGCTTGACGTACGATTTTCTTTTCTTCTAATCATTTTTTTTATAAATACTTTTATTATTATTGAAATTTCGTCTTGTAAATAATTTTCGAAGATTCTTCTTTCGGGATAGAATTCCTCTCCTAGTTTGTTTCTTTCTCTTTTTTTAGAAATTAAGACTTATTTCACCGAAACACGTTTATTGTTTAATCACTCAACAATCCATTAATGTTTCAATCACTATTCTGATTTCTATAGAGTGGGCCAAAAGTTTCATTTCAATAAAACATCAAGATACAAGAAAAGAACCTTAACTTTAAATTAAGTTTAAGTTTCAAACATGATTCTTTCATTATCTCTTAAAAATTGTTTCTTTCAAAAATTAGAAAGAGTGTGTAGGAAGTGATTTCTGGACCATCCTGTGTGTGAACGATTGAGGTTGTCACATGTACAAATGCATGAAGCGCACCTCGCACAATTTCACCGTGAATTTCACTCTTCTTTTTTTTTTTTTTATCAATATCGACACGTTCAATATCTCCCCTTAACGACGCCATTCTCTCCGCTTGAATTCGCACTCCATCACCCATTCTCGTATTATCCTTACGTCATTAGTTCTCAGCAGCAGAATTTCGCAGTTGCCTGCAAACGCGCGGCATTTTAACCCCCTTCGGGCGTCCTTAATCATGCCGCTTTGTCGTCAATGTTCGTCGACACGGATGCGGAGGATGCGGATAAATCACACGCGGCCGTCGATACGACGACAGTTTAGACAATGAGATTGTCGGATATTCGCGATGGTAATCGGAGAAAAGACGGCTGTGTGCCCCCCCGTGTGCCTCGAGGGCCGCCCAGTGCTCTCACTATAGTGATCGTACATCACAGCATCTCGTGTGTGTTTCTCGTGTGCATTGTAGGTTGCTCGGATTCTCGCCGGAACTGGGACAACGGGTGCATTTCGCCGAGGGCACGAACTTACGGTGCCGCGAAGATAAGAAATCGCCGACCGACGATGATGATTCGGAGGAAAGGTTGGCAAAAAAAAAAAGAAAAAAAAAGGAGAGAAATAAAAGAACCAGCGGAGAACCAGCGGATTCTGTCGCGACGATATTTTCTCCTCTGACGACATGCTCTGACGACACTAGAAGCGTGAATGGGGGGTGTGAATGGGGACGCGAGTGGTGAAACGTTGAACGGGGAGCGAAATAGCTACCTATCTACTGGGTGGATCTTACTTCGTATGGTCCTTGGAAGAAGGATGAAACTTTGGTGGGGATTTTTGAAATTGAAACTGATTCCAAGGGGAGCGGGCTACGTGTACGTTGCGTATAGGGTGTTTTGAAGAAAAGGATGAAATGTTTAAAATTCCGTGAGATGGGTGTTTATAGGTATACGAGTTCGAAAGGGAGGTGCAAACTTCAGTGCGAATTTTCATTTGTTAAGTTGCTTGAAGTTACTTGTGGAATTGATTATTTAAAACTTTCACGTTATCAGTGTATCTAGAAAATGGTAAAAATAAGAGGACAAAGTTTTAGTGAGACGTCTTGGAATTTATAGAAATTTTAAAAAATAGGGGAATTGTTTTTTATAATTATGCGAGATATATCTACGTAGGAAATTCAAAAGAGAGTCTCTGGGAATTTTTATTTGTTAAATTATTTGAAGTTTCTGTACTTGTGGAATTGATTATTTAAAACTTTCACGTTATCAGTGTATCTAGAAAATGGTAAAAATAAGAGGACAAAGTTTTAGTGAGACGTCTTGGAATTTATAGAAATTTTAAAAAATAGGGGAATTGTTTTTTATAATTATGCGAGATATATCTACGTAGGAAATTCAAAAGAGAATCTCTGGGAATTTTTATTTGTTAAATTATTTGAAATTTCTGTATTTATGGAATTGATTGTTTTAAAACTTTCACATTATAGGATATTCAGAATTGCACAAATTTCCATATGGTAAATAAATAAAATAAAAATTCTTGCAATTGTGTGGAACATGTAGTTTTATAAAATTTTTAGAAGAAAGGTGAAACTTTAGTGTGAACTTTTACTTTGGAATATATTTTTACAAATGTACGATATTAAAGGACAGTAGGCGAAGGTGTCAATACAGAGTAATCTAAGTAATAGAAATAATAATATTTTAAATAATTTTTACATACAACTGTCTCTGTACGTTGAAATTGTATAGAAAGCGGTTGAAAAACAATTTGGAATCGTGATTATTTATAATTTGAACGACAGAACCACAAATTATACAGTTAGATATATATTTGAAAGTCTATGGTATTTGTGCATCGTATTTAGTTCAACATTTATATATCGATTGGTTAAATCCAACTAGATTACAAGTGGTGGATTAAACTGTACCTCATGCAAACCTAGTTTAAACCAATTGTTTTAAAAACAACACGATATTTCTGAAAAACATGCAGATTATCAAGCATTTTTTACAAATATACAATTCAATACAAAACAATAACTACTAATGCAATAAACGATTTAACGTAAAACAGTGACTACTAATTTTTAGGCTCGGGTTAATCAAAATTTTTGTTTCATTTATCCGGTTAATTATTCACAACGCTACTACGTTGTATTTTTCTAATTATTTACACGTCCTTCTTCAGCTCATAGTTTTCTAATTTTCACGACAATTGTATATATCTTTGATAAAATACGGGAGCTGATTAATCATTACGAATATACCGCCTGTCAGGAAAATTACAACACCTTAGAATCGAGATTGCACAAATTTTAATAAATAAAAGTAGCATACGCTTCTAGATTTCTGCAATCTTAAATTTCGAGTATTGCAACGTGTATCCTTGACATTTTCTTTTCTTTTTTTATATTTTCCACAATGAACGCTTGAAACATAAAAATGTCGCGTTATACAAGGTGTAGAGAAGTTCTCGGAGTATTCAGTAAATAGCTGTGAAACGCGTCACACCACGATATAATTTTCGGATTCTCGGGTGTTTTTTCGAATTTTTCTTTCTTTTTCTCTTCTTTTTTTTTTGTCGACGAACAATCAATCTGTGACCAATTGAAAACCAATCGCGAGTTTTTCAACCGAAGATGCGAGCGCGAAAACGAATTTCAAATCTTTCTTTTCTCAACACCCTGTACGCGCGCGACCACCCGCCGCACACGCCTCCACCCAGGCCGTGGACAATTTTATTTCGTCACGGTGGCCGCAAATGGCGGTCAGAGTCGCGTAGATATTCGATTAGACGCAATTGCGAAGGAGGACACGAGGGGAATCGATTTGTGCTCGCTCGCCGCGAGAAACGTTTTCGGTGTTTCACACACGTATGCGTGTGTGCGTGTGCGTTCAGACGAACGGCGCGGCGGTTGTTTTATTAACAAGGGGAAATGAAAAATCGCATTGGCAAACAGGGAGTGGAATATTATTGATCGCCCTATTCGTCGCGCCGTCGAAAGATTTTCGATCGCGATACGGCGAGGCTAAGCGAGTGCAGGGTAATTGCTAGGGGCTAATGAAAGTGTAATAGAGGTAAAAGCGTTCCGGACTGATTAGGTATATACAGAGTGAATCGGCTGTGTGTGTGTTATTTTTAGTACAGTTTTTTTAGTTCTCGTTGTTCTGGCAAGCAGGGGAAAATATTTTAGAATTTTATTTCTTATTTAATTTCTTTTTTTCTTGAAGTGTCCGATGTACATGTCATTAGGTCTATTTTTCTAAATTTTTATTTATGCTCGGCATTAAATTTCTCGCGATATTTTTATTGAGTTTCAGTGTCGTTGGATTATTGTTGACATATTGTAAACGTAGGGAAGAGAGATAGAAATTTTGTAATATTAGAGCTACCCATATGTAATGTCGTTCTTTGATCATGTACAGACTTTTATTTTATATAGTTTTAATCTATAATATAATTTACAATAAGCGCACTAAATGTTAATATATTTTATAGAATATAAGTTGTGTTACAATAAATTATTGTCAGTAGACGGTTTATTAAATTTGAAAAAAAAAACGATCATCACTTATGGGCACCCCTAATAATTTTATTACAGTACAATACAGTCTTTCTTATTTGAATCACTATTTTTCCTAATACCTTATGTTATATTGGCAGAATAAAATGTCTGCTATTAGCAAATGAGCTTCCAGTTACATTTTATTCTGACAGTATGTTACAAGTGTTCGAAAGTGTTTGAAAACAACAAAATCCTTTAGGTAAATGTTGTTATTTGGAATAAATGGAAAATTAGATCCAAGTGATTTCACTTCGTACGCCCATTTATTTTAAATTAAAAAGTATTTTTTGGCCAACTTAAAATTCAATATTTATACAGAACGAATTGTTTGATTCATCTATAAATAGTATACTACGAATGGGTCAAGGCGTGGATCAGTATGGTCATATAAATTTATATACATACGCGGATAAGCGAGATTTTCATGTAGAATGGAACGAATCGATGAATGATTACCATTAGCAGAAGATACACACATACGTGTTTATACGTGAACTCTCTGTTCTCCGGAGTTAATCTCAAGGCTTGCTACAGGCAAGCTCTCATGGTCGAATATATAGCTGATGTCGAGAGCTACCGATGATGTCGTGCACCAACCAATGTTTGGTTAATACTGTGAACCACTAAGGCAAGAGTGTGTCGGCAAATCGACGAGTACGTAGTAACAGTGCGTGTCGCTGAAGGAAAACATGGCTAAATGGCTAATACCTTTGAGAGTCATTAAGGTGGAGAGTCAAGGATGTCGACCTCGTTATCTGTTATCCAGTGAAGAGCATAACTGCGCCAATGACAATGATTGTCGATAATTTCAACTGATACAACTTCGTAAAAGAAGATCATGTAACGAGCCACTTGGTCTCGTTTTTGGAGCAAATCCGGCTAACTGGCGGCCCACGAGCCTTTTCCTGGTGCTACCCCTTCTACCGCGTCGTTATCCCTTCCACTGCCTCATTATCCCTTCCACTACGTCGTTACCCCTTCCACTGCGGGTCGCCAGTTAGCCAGCTCTGTTTTAGAGCGTAAAGTCTCTATTTTTGCAGTCATTAATTCCTTTTCTTTTAGACGAGATTTTACATCACGTCGCGGGTGAGAATATTTATTAATTCAAAATAATACAGAATAAACACAATTCATATGTATGAAAACATTAAAAACATTTTTCCACGACTTTGAATCCACCATGGCTTTGAAGATTGAAATTTTCTCTTTACGACGATCCGTTAAAACTCGCTTTACGATTTTATTGTTTCCACTGTTTTATCGAACTTGGAACACTAGAACAGAGTTAAATGACAGAATGTTGAATTTTACGAATTTTTATCAGTCAACTCTATCTAAAAGGGTGAAATAAAGAATCGCATAATCGACAAGCTTTAACTAAGGGATTGTTGTAAACCTGAGTGTTCAAAATGATGGTGGATCTACTTACGAGAAAAAAGAGAAATTTCAAAACTATCGAAGATAGAAGTTTCACGCTTTTAAAATGAGACCAAGTATCTTCTTCTTTTTCTTCTGTTATTCTGAAGCAAATGAACGATATTTTTCCTCCCTTAGAAACGAAAGTAAACCGAAAATAATCTTGTAAGGTAATTCCAACTTTGGAAAGATCCAATAATACGTTAATGGTTATTACTGCGTTGAAAATACAAAGTATTCAGATAAGATGATTTTATAATGAAACGTGATGTGCTTTCATAAAGTTTGATACCAAATTAGGATCGTGTGACAAATTAAAAATCCATTCTTTTGATATATTTATTCAATATACTATATGTTGTCATTTCTGAACGTTTAATAAGTAAACCAATTATTTTGTCATTAATTATAAGATTATCTGTACGAATTAAACACTCAGAATATTAAAAATATTTTATACTTTGTTTTTCGAGTGTATGATAATTTATCATCAGAGTAATCAAAATGGCTGATTCATAACTTTTCATAGGAATTTTACAGATTTGTTGTGATGCGATCTTTTGAATAGATTTTTGGCCAATAAATAATTTCAATTTCCCTTACGTTTTATGACACGTATCTACGAATTTTCATCTCCTTGGCATAAATTTCTTGGTATCTTGGACGTTCAGTAGTTCAGTAAAAATATATTTATTACAGACTTTTACGGTGGATGAGTGGTCGAGTGAACGTAACGATTCAATGTCGAAACAATTTCCAATGCAACGGGTCTAATAATAGCTAGGTGATTCCGACGGAGATAACAGACGCTATTATTTAAAATGAAGTTTCTGCAATCCACCCTTTTTATTTTTCTAAATACGACGAATACGTGGACGGATCTTGAACGTTGGCACGAATTTAATTCCTCGACGAGCCTTAACCTCCTGTAGCTTTTAAAACTGTGTTAAAAAAACAATGAACGCGTGCTCTTTCTTAAAAGAATCTATATTTTTCCACATATGTACATTCTTGCGCATACGTAAGAATAGTGGAGCACTTACTGGAAGAAAGAATGAACATGATCAGGGAATTCTTGAAAACTTTCAAAAATCAAGAATCGTTTAGAACAAAAAGTTAAAAATTTTTTTTTTTTTATTAACATTAATTAACATTCATCACACCTTTCAATCGTTGTTTCAATTGATATTTCGTATAATAATAATAATAATTCGTACCGTTGAATCGCGTAATATTTTCACAGTTGAAAATCTTGATGAAATTTGTGGTAAATTTTTGTACAATTAAACGTGAAATCGAGGGAACGCGAGAGTCAATATATAATTATTAATTCATTATTGGCCGTTAATTTGAACATGCGTCGAATTTTGATCTATCAACCGGTGATTCTCGTTAATCTGGGTCAATTATTATAATTTTGTATGAAACCCGTTCTAGTGGGCACTTGTGTGAACGAGAGTAGCTAAAGATAAAAAGCACGATACGGTTCAGCAATTCAATGTGGATGCTGCATATCGTCAGGTTCCATCGAGAACGTTGGAAATAACTTTAAAATCGAATGAAAATCATTTCCCTCGATCTGTCAGCGCCATATACCTCGTAAATCTTCAATTTTCGTCGTGAAATGCCGAAGATTCTACCGAACTAACCCAACCCGGTGATAATATCTCGTCGGTGAGAACCTTCGATACTCCGTTTCGCGGAGAACGCGGTGTAC